>CAUYRT010042161.1:0-154657 GCA_963574885.1 Lepilemur ruficaudatus
GGTGTTGATCAGTGAAACCAATTTGCTGGTGAGTACATGTGGTGCCTGTCTATCCATTCTTGGGATACTTCACTTAGTAGAATGGGTTTCAGCTCCATCCAGGAAAATACAAGAGGTGCTATATCACCATTGTTTCTTATAGCTAAATAGTATTCCATGGTATACATAACTACATTTTATTAATCCACTCATGTATTGATGGGCACTTGGGTGGTTTCCACAACTTTGCAATTGTGAATTGTGCTCCTATAAACATTCAAGTGCAAGTGTTTTTTTTTATAGGATGTCTTTTGTTCTTTTGGGTAGATGCCCAGTAATGGGATTGCTGGATCAAATAGTAGATCTACTTGTATTGCTTTCAGGTATCTCCTCACAGGGGTTGCACTAGTTTGCAGTCCCACCAGCAGTGTAAGAGTGTTCCTGTCTCTCCACATCCACGCCAACATTTATTGTTTTGTGACTTTTTTATAAAGGCCATTCAAGTGAGCTATCTTGGAAGTGGGTCATCCTGCCCTAGTCAGGCCTTCAGGTGACTGCAGCCCCAGTTGACATCTTGACTGTAACCTCATGAAAGACTAAGCCACTCCTAGATTCTTGACTCTCTTAAACTATTAGAAATAATAGGTATTTGTTGTTATAAGCTACTAAGTTTTTGGATAGTTTGTTAAGTAATAAATTACTAACCTAAAGAAAGCTGATATAACTACATTAACATGAGAAAAATATATACTTTCAGGCAAAAAGGAGAGATAGGGGAAGAGGCTTTAATGTAACAGAAAAGTATAGTAATTCTAAATTTGTATCTCACCTCATAAAATAGCCTAAAAACATATTAGGCAAAAATTGATAGAATTACAAAAAGAAACAGGCAAATGCATATTTATGCCAGAAGACTTAAAAATATCTTTACATAACTGACAGAACAAGTAGACAAAAAATACAATTATGATATAGACTATTTGAACAATCCAGTTAAAAATGTATGCATTTAGATACCCACCAACTGCAGACCACACATTCTTTTCAAATACATGCAGAAATTTTTTTTTAATTGCTGGGCCATAAAGCAAATTTCAGCAAAATTCAAAGAAGTGACATCACACAGATTATATGACCACAGATCAATGGATAATAAAAAGAAAACTAGATAATTCCCATATGCTTGTAAAATACAAACTATACTTCTAAATAATCTCTGGGCCAAAGAAGAGATCACAATGGAAATTAGAAAACATTTCAAACTTAAGGAAAATATGTGTGGAATACAACTAGTGTCATGTTTTAGAGGAAAATCTGTAGCCTTAAATGTATATATTAGACAAGAATAAAGACTGAAAATCAATAATTCAAGCATCCATCTCAAGAAGTTAGTAAAACAAAAGCAAATTAAACCCCTGAAAAATAGAAGGAAGAACTAATGAAAATAGAAGCAGAAATTAATGAAACAGAAAACAAATACATAATAGAATTAGAAAAGTTAAAATTAATTCTTTGAAAGAATAATGAAGTTAAACTCTGGAAAAACTTATCTAAGGCAAAGAAGACACAAATTAGTATTGTCAGGATGGAAAAGGGAGACATCACTGCAGATCCTATATGCATTTAAAACATAATAAGGGTACAGTCATGCACTGCATAAAGACATTTCAGTCAACAACAAACCACATATACCACAGTAGCCTCATAAGATTATAATGGAGCTTAAAAACTCTTTTCACTTCATAATATCTTGATGATCCCAATCCTGTGTAGGCCTAGGCTAATGTGTGTGTCTGTGTCCAACTTTTTAACAAAACATGTGTGTTTGTGTCCTAGTTAAAAAGTAAAAAATAAAAGTAAAAATTTTTAAAAAGAAAAAAATCTTATAGAAAAAAGATATAAAGAAAGAAAATATGTTTGCACAGCTGTACAATGTGTATGTGTTTTAAGCTAAGAGTTACTACAAAAGAGTCAAAAAGTTTAAAATTTTTTGAAGTTTATAAAATAAAGAAGTTACAAGATAAGGTTAATCTATTGTTGAAAAAAGAAAATTTTTAAATAAATTTAGTGTAGCGTAAGTGTACAATGTTTATAAAGTCCACAGTGGTGCATAGTACTGTCCTAGGCCTTCACATTCACTCACTACTCACTCACTGACTCACCCAGAGCAACTTCTAGTCCTGCAAGCCCCATTCATGGTAAGTGCCCTATACAGGTGTATCATTATCTTTTATATTTTTATTGTACCTTTTCTAGGTTTAGATGTGTTCAGATACACAAACACTTACCATTGTGTTACAGTTGCCTACAGCATTCAGTACAGTAACATGCTGTACAGGTTTGTAACCTAGGGGCAGTAGGCTATACCATATAGCACAGGTGTATCATCTGGATTTGTGTAAGTACACTCTATGATGTTTACACAATGATAAAATCGCCTACCAAAGCATTTCTGAGAACTTATCCCTGTCATTAAATGACACGTCGGCATATATAGCTTTACAGATTGGAATTCTGTCATGTCTCCACCACAATGGTTATATTCTTTCTCATTCCTTTTTGTATTAACTTTCTTCACATTCAGAATAGTTTTCTAAACTTTTCTACAAACTACTAGTTTAATTTTCCTCAATTTCAAGTCTTCTTACAGCCATTATTAAAATGTTATTTCGCTGGATTTTTTATTCTGTCGGTCTCCCATTTTAGTTTGGCACAGTCTTATCTAATAGAGGAAATATCTTCTTTTCATGGAGAAAAATAAGCAACTTGATTTCTTAAAACTTTTTTCTCTTTGATGTAAATCAATTTGAGGAGCTTTCACATGCTATTCCTATTCCTTTCTACTGCAAAGTATTTTTTTAATGTTTCTTATATTATTTCTGGTTTGAGTTGTTTTTGTTTTTTGTTTTTTTTGTTTGTTTGCTTTTTGGTAATTCGATAGTCTTTGAAGCTTTAAGATTTTAAAACCAGCCAGAGTGTTGAACATAAATGAAGAGGATCTGGTTGGGGCCCTACCAACGACAAGCCTTATACAAGCAAATGCCCCCAACGTTTCTTCCTCCCTCCTTATCCTACATACATGCACAGTTTGGTGCTCCTGCTTATCTCTCCCCAGATCTGGAAATGGAAGGCACCTTGGAAGGCACCGTGGGAAGCAGAATGGTTAAAAGAACTGACTTACTTTGAAGTCAGTAAAGTTTGGGTCCTAAGCAAACTCTGCCATTTACTGGCTGTGTGTACAAAACTTTAGGCAAATTAGTTAACCTTAGTTTTATAGCCAGTAAAACTGAGATGATAATAACAGTAGCCTCCTCACGACTTTGTTATAATGACTAAATAAAATTATATGTGAACGTAGTTAAAACAGTGTCTGGCTTACAGCTGATGCTCAATAAATAGAAGCCAGTAACAATACTAATAATAATTAATAAGCCCAGCTCCATTACAATCCAATTGCAGAGATACACACAACCCAGGGCCACAATAAATAGGAGCACCTGGAAGCCCAGCTGCTTAGACCCAAAGGCCATAATTAAGACCTTACCATCCACTTCGTGTTATTTACACCAAAATTTAAGGGGAAAAAAAACCCCAGCCTCTCAAGCTTGCATACGCTAAATATAAAAAGATGATACAGATATCTTAAAGGAAGTATTTAAGTCCACTTAAAACTCCTCTTTTTAAGGAGACTTCAGGAGACTAAAATGCCAAACACCTGGTTAAAACGAGGTAGTCCACAGCTTTACCTGTTAGCGCAGCTTCTTTGGACGTATGTTGAGCTTCACCCTCAGATTTCTTCCAGGTTCACTCCAAAGTTCCGCAGCCATCCAACACAGACTATCTTGCTTTTTTCCAAGGAAATAATTTATTCTACTTTTTAAAATATTTCCACGTCAAAAGATTAAAGCCCTCAGATCAAGAGAACAGAGGCAGCGAGCACAGACTGCTTATAAGTCGTGTGTATGCGTGCCTGCGTGCCTGCGTGCCTGCGCTTGAGCGCGTGCGTGCGTTCGCTTGAGTGCGTGCGTGCGTGCGTCCCTGACGTCTTTCTCCCGACGGTAAAGGAGTGGTATGGGTGACTGCCAAAACCCCTCGAGGGCAGGAAGAAGGCTAGATGTTTCTCTTTGGAAGTAGCCATGAACCTTGGAGATTGCTGAGGGAGGGGAAGGGCTTGCGATGACAATGGCCAGTCTCGTCATCACGAGTCTCAGGCTAAGGGGCACTTGCCAGTCACTTTGGTGTTCTTTGTCCATGAATTCCCTGTAATCATCAGTGCTGCTTACTCCCATTCTCGATAGTAGCCTCCTCAGCTCTGAAAAATGAACGTCATTTTAAGTAAAAGAACAGCTTATGTCATCAATTAGATTGCAGAAAGGATCTATTATTCATTCAGTAATTGAACGAAGATTTATTTCCTACTCTGTTTCAGGCATGGCTCTAGCCCTGGGGCTACAGAAACAAAATAGATGGGGCCCTCAAGTAGCTCACAGCCTAGCAGGGGACCAACAGTAAGCAGCCGGCTAAAAGGCATGTGACAAGTGCAACGTCAGTGGTGAAAACAGGGGGCCCCGGGAGTGCATGGCAGAGCAGAGTTCTGAAGGATGAGTGAGATGTAGCTAGATCTAGATGAAACATTAAAGAAAAGATGATCCAAGGAAGAAACATCAGCGACAAAGCAAGACAACTCTGGCACATTCCAGAACCAGCAAATAGTTTTACGCAGCTGCAGTGTTAGATATAATGAGAATTTTTATCTCCCAAATGCCTCAAATTCATCCACTCTCTCCATCTCCAACGCCAAACCGTTTTGTAAGTTATCATCACCTCTTGCCTACACTACACAGGCACCTCCCAAGTGGTCTTCCTGCATGCGTTTTCCCTGCTTTATACTCCAATCTTCACATTGAAGCTAAAATAATTTTTCTTAAATATACAAACTCAATTCCCAGCTACATATTCTTGCAGCATTGTGTACTTTTCCTTCGTAGCATTTACTATAGTTTGTAATTAAATTTATTTTATTACTTAATTATAGTTGATACTTCCACTATAATGTGTGGGAATGGGAAATTATAAGCCTTATGTATTTCCTAAAGCTTTGGTCAAAATTGTAGCTAAAACTCTAATGAGATGATAAGGAATAAAACCATTATTATGACAGGTCTCTTGAAAATCTAACTGAACTACTTCTCATTCTTTGTCACTGTATGAGAGAAGAAAATAAAGTTTAAAGGATATTTACATTCCTGTGACCATCAAACACAAAAACCAGAGAACCAGACAGGTAGGATGAAGTTCTCATTTAAGTTAAACATACATACATTTTGTACTGTCATGTTCTGTGTCATGAGATTGTTTTTTTTTTCTCTTCTTTTTTTTTTCTGATAATGACAAGAAGATTCCTCATGATATTCATCTACTGTACTAACTACATTTTTTTCTCCCACAGATCATTAAAAAGCTGTGATTATTGCAAATGCTAATATTTTCATGTTTTAATATATTAGACTATGTTTGGTAGGAAATTGAATTTGGTTCAGTTTCCTTAAGTGGTAGTGAACACACCAGCATCATGATAATTAACCTATTATCTGTTGGCTAAAATTTTATTCTCTAATTCCCTCACTATTAAAGTCACATATATAAGTAATATGTATTCATTTGCTAGTTAGAAAGCATTAAGGCCCTTTGTTTTTGCTTCACACAAGTTTGAGAAAAGTAAATTGTGATTCTAAGTGATTCAAGTTTTAAGTAAGTTGTTTATATAAGTAAAATGCATAGAAATTTTCCCAAATTTTACATCTATCACTGGATGACTCTTCACAAATTGAACATATTCCCTATAGTGAGAACCCAGATCAAGAAACAGGACCTATCAGCACCCTCAGAGCCTCCCTTTGTCTCCTTCTAGCAACCGGCCCCTAAAGAGAGCCACTCTTCTGGCTCACAGCAATATAGGTTTGTCTTTCCTGTTTTGAACTTCGTATAAATAAAATTACGCAGTATATAGCCCTTTAGGTCTTCCTTTTGTTTGCTCGACATTATATTTGTAAGGTTCATCCATGTTATGGAATACAGTTGTGGCTCATTTATTCTCATTTATATAGAGGATCCCATTGCGTGATGTTAAATAAGAACAAATGGACTTAGATAAGGAGAAGCTGTGTTCAAAAAGACCATTGCAATGAGGAGAATGCTCCAATCTCAGATATCTACAAGTGTCCAAAATCAAATAGAAAGAAGCTTTTCTTTCCAACAGAGGGAGAAGGACTGGCAGGACCTTTATGAGGGAGGAGAACACAAGATGGGAGTGAGCAGGAGACAAAATCAGGATGCTTCAACAGGAAATGCTTTTCTCTGTGGTCAGCTGATTCTCAGGATGCACTGTTAAGGTAGCGTGCTCTGCACTTTAGTACGTTAGTGCTTGCTTGAGGGAAATGAGCCAAGGGAGGCCTGTAGGGAGGAGAGAAGCCTGACTAAAGTTTGGTCAAGCCAAAGCAGAGGGTAAGAAATGAATCGAAATGAATTGTGGACATTTGTTCAGTGACTATACCACAAGTTTGAGTGGATACTGCCAGTTTGCCAAAGTGGTTAAGTGGTTACATCAAGTGTAAAATCAGCCAAAAGCTAAAGTCCAGTATACAGATTCCACAATGGCTTGAGAGGTGAAACAAAACAATAAGGGTTTCCCCAACAGGATGAAGAGAAATCCACCCCAAATATCAATTCTCTCAATAAATGGGAATGGCTTGAATTGCCCACTGAAAAGACATAGGCTTGGCTGAATGGATAAAATAAATATAAGCCAAGTGTCTGCTGTCTCCAGGAAACGTATCTAACCCACAAGGACTCATTCCTACTCAAGGTGAAGGGATGGAAAACAACATTCCAGGCAAATGGAAACCAATAGAAAGCTAGTATAGCCATTCTTATATCAGATAAAGTAAACTTTAAATGAACAAAAGTAAAGAAAGACCAAGTTAGATTTTATACCAACAGCATGTTAGAACTCAAGTTGTTCCATCTCTTCACCAACACTGGAAATTGTCCTTTTCTTTCATTTTATAATATATATTCTGGTGAGTGTGAAGTGTATCTCTGTGGTTTTAGATTTCATCTTCCTGGTAGGTAATGAAGTTGAGTGCCTTTCCTTTCTTCTAATATATGCATTTTGAAGCTATAAATTTTCCTTCAAGCACTACTTAACTGTAGCCCACAAGTTTGATATCTTCATTACCAATCAGTTCTAAATATTCTCTAATTTTCATTGTGCTCTCTTCTTTGATCCATGAGTCAGATTCATTTTTAAACACAGTAAGAGTTTAGTTTCTTCCACAGTAGTATGAGAAGTGAGAAAACTTTTCTTTTGATTACCATTGTGTCCTCAGGATTGAACAGAGTGCCTGGAACATAGTCAGCCCTCAATAAATTTTTGTGGAGTGAATTAATGAATGGATGAATTAAAAGGGAGAAAGCTGGAGAGTCGAGCAAGGTCAGGTCACAGGAAAGGCCTTATGTGACATACTAAGGGGCTTGGGTTTTCACCTAAGACAGATGAAGAGCCATTGAAGGGTTGAATCCAGGTAATAATATGATCCTATTTGTGTTCTAGGCATTGTGCTCTAGTTTAACAATAGTGTAAAGGGGGAATTAGAGATAATAAATAAAAATAAATAAGATTTGTGTATCCAGCATTAAACATTTATTGAGTGCCTACTGTGTGACAGGCACTGTTGCAAGCATGAGAAAGAGAGCAGTGAGTAAGACAGAACAGAGTTCCTGCCTTATAGAATTTACCTTCTAATGGGAGACTCTAAGTACAATTTATTTTGATATATCCAAAGGCTAACAGGTCATGATAGTAAAATATACTATATTTAGGAAATAGTGTTTAAAATGAAAAATATTAATGACAATAGAATCGAGTTTATCTTCTCAACTTAAATTATTCTTCCACTAAAATGAAATGAGAAATCTAACAACAAATGACACTTTTCTGATTAGGTACTGTTGGTTCTCTTTTATTTCCCTTTTTCTTGCTGCAACAATTTCATAGTTTCTACATTTGTTCTCTGAAACCTGATGCCTCTTTATTTCACAACTGATCCTCATGCCTTTATCTCACCCAGACTTTCCCCTTGCTACATTTCCCTGTACCTTTTCCATTGACAGTTCATTGTTTGTTCTTAATTCCAAATGGGCCAATTAAGCCAAGCCGGTATAAACAGCAGGATACCTACATTTAGTGAAGTGAACCCACTCTTTCACTACTACTCAGTAGATAGCTGTATGGTTATGTTTGCTCTAGATATGGGATTTTTAAAAATTATACCAAGAGAATGCAAAAGAGCTTTTCTAGCACCTCGGTAACCAGATCCTTCCAAGATGGCAGACTTACCAGGGACCTGGTAGACTGAATGAATGGACAGATTTCTTAAAGATGCCAGCTACCTTCAGATACTCATATAATCACCTGCCAAATCTGTAATAGAGGAAAAATTCACATAGGTACATTCCATGTTCAATATTGAGAACATCTGTTTAAAGTATATCACCCTCCTCCATCTCTAAATTTCATGTCTCATCTTGTTCTACCTTGACTGAAACATATTCCTTTTTCTTAATTTCCATATGAGTCTTTGTTATAATTAATTAGTACTTGGTATATCACAGTGATGTAAGTGAAAGTGTTAAAAATTCATGGCACTGAGTGTTTTCAGGGAAGACATCCATGAGCATCTCATTAGCATCAAACTTCTTCAGTGTTCAAAAACATGTGGCACAGTGCTAGATTCTGAAGCTACAAAGACAAATGAGGGAAAAAACCCTGACCACCATGATCTTATAGTCTAGCTGAAAAGACAAACAAGTAAGCACATGGTTTTGTTTTTCTTGGTAAGTGGGTTGAGTTCTCTAACAGAGGGGTGTACAGAGCATAATGACTACAGAAAGGAGGAATGCCTCCATTCAGGAAAAGAGTGAATGCCCCAAAAAAAGTGCTTCAGAGAAGAGCTATCTGAGCAGTTCTGAAGGATAAATGGAAATTTAACAGGAATTCTTTGGGCTAATAACCTCTCATCTGCAAAGATCTTAGAACTTTCCCCAAATTGGAGACCTCAACTTAGAGATGGTACAGGTACCCCAATTATCATGTCCAGCATATGTGACCTCTTGTCCAAATTTTGGACAGTTCCTCATCCACTTGAACGCTATTTCCCATGATATTTTTGTGATGAGGAATTACAGGCTAGATACCTCATCCATAACTGATTTCAAGAGGGCTGGTGTTAACTAGTCTTCCTTGGCCAAGCACCCACTAATGTTGGTAGTGATGTCAAAGAGCATTCGGCTTCAGGATTTAATGGTCTGTGAAAGTCAGTAGTAAATACGTTTAATTTTATGTCAAAGTAAAACTTTGTGGAATACAATCCATTGGTTTTCAGAAAATTGACTTACTGAGAACTCACCAAATTCCATAGTCTCCACAACCTCTTTCCCCTCAGCAGGCAAGGAGAGCACGTGGAGCCAGGCCTTGAGTGAAAAATTAGAAAACACAGTAAATCATTTCTACTTGCCTAATTCCTACTTAATATATATATATATGTATATAATTTTGATGATTTAATTGTTTGTTGCAAAACCTGGCCTGGTCCTGGAACTGTAAGTGCTTTCACACGATTATTGAACTCATCATTAGGAGTCACTTATTTTCTGGTAATTGGAACTGCATGTTAGAGAAGGTAGATTAAAACCACCAGGTGACCTGGCTGCTACCTCATTCTGCAGTTCTACCCCTGAAAGTGTCTTCTTAAAGAATATTGTGATGACAATGGGTGGGATGGTATCCACATCCTGAGCCTGAGTTATTTTAGAGATAGCCCCATGGTAAGTGAATCACATGTTTATCTCCTAGGGAAAATGTAAATTCCATGTCTTCTGTTTATAAAAAGAAAGAGGAGAATAAAGTACTGTTGCCTAGAAAACTCTGCTGGGGAATGCCTAGTGATAATGTTATAATTTTGATACAATTTGACAAGTAGCTTGGGAAACCTGATATTGCAGGGAGCATTGTAGAAGACAGCTAAGATAATTTACAGTTCACTCTGAGTGATTATCCAGCTTTGGGTTTTCCTGGTTCCTGGCTTTTCTTCCTTCTCTTTCCAAATGCCTGCTTAGGGACCATTTAATTGCTCATTAGCACCTCTCTGAGAGAGCTGGCAGGAAACAATGGAGATGATATTTGCATCATTCAATGTGTTTGTATTTTTTGGATTATTAGAAGATTTTTTTGAAGGAAAGAGCTCCAAAATAACTGTAAAATGAGGCTTAAAGACCTCTGGCAAGTTTCATAATGTATCCCATAGTAATTATAAGGGCATGGACTTGACTGCCTTTATTGTAATCACCTTTATTAGACTCTCAAAGCAATTCCATAATGCTACAAAATGTATCGGTCTATATATATTAGATACATAGACTTTTCCAAGTGCTGGAGATTGGCCCATGACAAACAGTTGATCACTGCTCCATCCCAAATTTGTTCCTCCCTGATATCATCCCTGTAGGGCTCTTCCAGTATCAAGCTTCCAACCTGAGGCATTCACAAAGCCACTGACAAGTACAAGAACCAAATGCTACACTGTAAAATTTAATTTCTCCAGTGTGATCACTTGGGTGTTTGATTTGTTTTCTGGCTTGTCTCTTTGAGAGCTTTTGTTATCTGGATTCTTGGCTGGCTCACCCCTACCAATGATGAGCAGCATATGGTTTTGCTTCTCCATTATCTCCACAATCAACACCTCCATTTGTGATGACACAGTACATCCACTAAGCCTCAGTGTGCAGCTCTTGCTTACTTTTTAGAAGTCAGAATAGAGGTGAACAGATGCCCTGCTGTATCCCATATTCAGAATTTGTTGGTGACGCTGAAAGAGAATACATTGTGACTTTCTGTTGGAAATGTCAACATCTTACACATATCCAAACAAGATTGGCCCTCTATGCCGAATCCAATATAAAATTGACACTTGGAAAAGAGATATTCCTCATCTGGATGGACTGGGAATTGGATGGGAAAAACTGTGACTGCTGCTGCCATGCCCCTAGATCCAACACTTGGCCATCTTTTAGTATCAGTGCAATATACGACCAAATTCAATTAATGTAACTGGTATTCTTTGATGTCCCATTTGTTGAAAATGGAGAGAAAAATAGTTTTTACAATTATACCTGAAGCATAATTTCAATGTGAATGTTTGACCATGTGAAATAATTCAGAAGTGTACTTTCCATTTTGTCACTTATATAAACCTGTGGTGGCATTTTACATTTTCTTATTCCAAATCCTCTATTATTAGCAGAGCAAAGGGGGAAAAAGGAGATTCCTGTTAGTGTATTTTCTCATGTGTTGAAGGGCCCAGGCAAAAGTTTTCATAGCAGCTGTGGGCTGAATTGTGCCCTGTCAAAATTCATATGTTGGAGCCCTGACTCCCCATGTGACTGTATTTGGAGATGGGACCTTTAAGGAGGTAATTAAGGTTAAGTGAGGTCATAAGGGTGGAGCCCTAATCCAATATGATCGGTGTCCTTATAAGAAGGGAGAGAGACAACAGGATGCAGACACACACAGAGAAAAGACCATATGAGGATACAGTGACAGGGCAACTGTCTGCAAGGAGAGAGGCTTCAGGAGAAACGAAACCTGCTGACACCTTGATCTTGGACTTCCAGCCTCCAGAACTGTGATAAATAAATTTCTGCTGTTATAAGCTACTCAGCCTGTGTTATTTTGTTATAGCAGCCCTAGATGACTAATACAATTGTCAAAAATGTCTTCCTGAAGCAAGATGAGAAAGTCAAGTCTTCAAGTTTTGAACAAATTTATCTTTTGTGGATTCTATGGATTTAATTTGGTTGCTTTGAACAAAAATAATTTAGTCCTTTTATAAAAATAATAATAGAGCACCAATGAGAAAGCATAACTTTGAATTCTCTAAGAGTTCAAATCAAAACTCACCTGTTGATGGAGTAATTTCTGATGTGTTCAACAGTGTGCTAGGAACTTGGTGGGCTCTTGGGCATGATGATTTCAACCAGAAATTTTAAAGAAAGAAATTTACTTATATCCTTTCTATGATTGTATCATGTTGATCATTCCATGAACTATATATTTTTCTTTCCCGATTTTCTTCAATGTCCCAGTATTTCTTTTATAATGGAAACTAAGGCATGATAAAATGTGATATATCTGTACCGTGGAGTAATACTCAGCCACAAAAAAACAATGGTGATCTAGCACCTCTTGTATCATCCCGGATAGACCTGGAGCCCATTCTTCTAAGTGAAGTCTTACAAGAATGGAAAACCAAGCACCTCATGTACTCACCATTAAATTGGTACTAATCGATCAACACTTATGTGCACATATGGAAATAACATTCATCGGGTATCAGGTGAGTGGTAGTGGGGAGAAGGGGATGGGTATATTCACACCTAACCGGTGCAGTGTGCACTGTCTGGGGGTTGGGCATTCTTGTAGCTCTGACTCGGTGGTGCAAAGGCAATATACCAAAGGCAATATAACCAAAGCATTTGTACCCCCATAATATTCTGAAACAACAAAAAAAATTGGCTTGAAAACATTATGTATGTGTCTATGTAATTATACGCATAATGTTTTCAAGCCAATTAAATTGTATTTTTCATGTTTTGTACATATGTTGTAATGCCACCTGCAGTTTAGGGGATCAGGAATGTTTAACTGGGGAAGGATTATAAGAGAAGAAGGAAATGGTTGTTGAAGGAATGACATGAGAAGACATGGAGGAAAGAGGATAGGGCATACTTAGAGAGAGGTATATTGTGTCACTCATGCGGTGAGGATACACGTATGACAGAAAATGAGGCTGGAAAGACTAGAGACAGATGACTAAATACTGAAAGACCTCAAGTGCCACATTAAGAAGTGTGGACTTTCTTTGGCAGCAGTAGAATACCATGGAGGTGCACAGGTGATGACAGAAAGTCTTAGAGCAGAGAGACACTAGCGCTGGGGAGACAAGTTAGGAAGCTACAAAATAATCTTTGAGGAAGAAGCTGTAGGTCCTGAGGAAAATGGCAGAGGGGATGGAGGAGAGAGGATGGATGAAAATGGCATTGCTTACATAGAATGGACAGGGCTTGGGGGTGATTGGATGTAATGGAGAAGGAACAGTATGAAGTCATGATATTCCAGAGTTTCCAGTTTAGGAGATTGTGAGAATGTAACTCTATTATTCAGTGTGGTGAACCCAGGAGGAGAGACAGGAGACAGCAAATGTTTTGATTTGGGACATGTTGAATTTGACATTTTGGTGTTTATCTCTATGGAAATTTCTAGATGCTATTTGGAAACAAAGGGTGGATGCTTAGGAGAGAGCTAGAACTAAGAAAATGGTTTACAGACGTGTGAGAATGTAAACAGATAGGAGGAGAGAACCAACGCCCAAGAGCAGACCCCCAGATATGGGGCTGGATATAGAAGAAAACAAGCAGCCATGGGAGAGAAAGAGCAGAAATAACGCAGCTAGACATCAAAGGTGCAAGAGAATGTGGTGGCACAGAAGATGTTAGCAAAGCTTGCTGTATGCTTGCCATGGCGTGAACATACTTGCTTCTTTAGCCTCACCGAATAAACAGGCTCCAGTAACCAGGGAAACCATTTTGCTCCCAGAATCAACAAAAGGATGGAGCCTCACTGTCTAGGATGAGATAGGGTTGGCTATTCACCCTAAGGCCCTTCCTTCCTGCTTCTTGACCTATAAACTGGCCTCCCTGCAGCTCTCTTATCTTCACCCTGGAGGGAGCATACTCCAGCTAAGAGAAAAACTGCTGCTCTCTTCCCCAGGCACCTCTTTCTGTTTCATTATCTCTTATCAGCTGAGTCCAGACAGCAATGGCTTGGACATTCCCTCCACACTTTTAGCAAGTCCAGAGGTTATCTGAAGAGCCAATGGGCAAAGAGAAACATCTCTCAAATGATAATGGAGACTGCCTTTACCACCCAAGAGCTGTGCTGACTGATCTCACTTTGCACTCATGACCACTAACCTCAAATGGGTAATCCTACCACATGTGCCTGTGTATTCACTTTCCTCTTCTCCCAAATTATTAGTCCACATCCTTTCCTTTACCCCTCCTTTCCCACCATTCTCAGTGACAACATTTACAGGGATACCAGAAGCAGTCACCGTGAGCTTCCGACCCTCAAGTCTATCAGATCATGTACCCAAACTGCATTTCTTCAGCTACATTGAATTTACTATTATTGCTTTACCAAAATCCAGTCCCTCCACCTGGATTCTATACCCTCCCACCTGCTCAATCACTTTGTTTCTGCTATTATCCCCTCTCTGACAAGCACTTCCATCAGTGCAGAAACACTTGCTGATGCCTCCCAGTAACTTTTCGGAGCCTCAACTCCATAGCTGAGAATAAGAGTATACTATCTATTCTCTAAATATTTAGATCCTTCCACAAACTTGGTGGCCCTTTCCTCCTCTTTCTTCCTCAAGGCCCTCTTGTTTCACAGATATTATTTTATTAGACACAGTAAAGTACATACACACACACACACACACACACACACACACACACACACACACACTTGTGAATTTAGTCCT
Organism: Lepilemur ruficaudatus; assembly: GCA_963574885.1. Classification (NCBI taxonomy): domain Eukaryota; kingdom Metazoa; phylum Chordata; class Mammalia; order Primates; family Lepilemuridae; genus Lepilemur; species Lepilemur ruficaudatus. Next base: position 14,640 of record CAUYRT010042161.1, read on the forward strand.
TGCTTTGCCTGTTACTCTCTCATTGGCTTATGAACACAATGCTCTTCCTTAATCTTGGACAGCCTTCTAGGAAATGCTACCAGGAGATGGAGAAGGACAAGCAGTGTCATTCTCTATTTGTTAACAACAATTTGGAGCATATCAACTAAAACTAAAACCAGGTTTATTTTAAGATGAGTGAAGTTTAGGAAAAAATCCAAAAGATTGTTAAAAGGGTAAGAAAATTACACCAGAAGGGTAAGGTTAAAGTACTAGGTTTATTAAGCCTTGAGATAAAAAATCTGAAGAATGTCTTAATAACAGCCTTTTTAATTAAGAGAATTATTCAGATGACAATTATTAACTGACTATCAATTCTATGAATAACAAAGGGAAGTGGGTTTTAATAGAAGTATAAGTGGCTTAGCTTATTTCTTAGTTTTCAGGGATTGAAATGCATTACCAAATAAGTTTTAGTCTACAGCAGATATTTTCATATAAAACACAACTGCCTCACTTAGGAAGTATACAAGAATGGCTGTTCTTGAAGTCAGAGGGAGGTAGAGATTACCTCTCCAAGACCCTTTCACCCCTATGATTCCGAAATGCTTTGTAGTATCAGATCAGAGCTATTTTTCCTTTAGTCAAATGAAATTTTTCTTGTTCCCTAAGCTGTGACGAACTCTGTAGAAGCTAGTAGGTTGAGCATCCCTAATCTGAAAATTTGAAATCCTGAGTGCCCCAAAGTCCAAAACTTTTGAGCATCAAAATCAAGTGGAAAATTTCACATCTGACCTCATGTGACTGGTTACAGTCAAAACACAGGCGCATTCCCCAGCCCCTTTCAGCAGTGATATATCTTTTCCACGTGCAGATAATGGTGATGCCCAAAAACCACAGATTCTCCAAATGGGTGGCTGAGGTAGTAACACCCTCACTTCCTGTTGAGTCAATGCACACAAACTTTATTTCATGCACAAAATTAATTAAAAGATTATATAAAATTACCTTTTGGCTAATGAAGGTATATATGAAATATAAATGAATTCTGTGTTTGGATTTGGGTCCCATTCCCAACATATTTCACTCTTTATATGCAAATATTCTAAAATTCAAAAAAAAAATCTGAAATCAGAAACACTTCTGGTCCCCAGCATTTTGGATAAAGGATGCCCCACTTGCAGCAGAAATGGAATGAAACTGCTTCCAGCTCTCCGTGTTCTTTGCCTGCTCACCTGAGCAGGTCCTCCTGTAAATGGTGTTCTCATCATGCAGACCAAACGGAAGTCTGCCTCTTTTGTTTCTGTCCCGTTTGTGAGACAAAGTGACAAAAACCATCAAGGTTTAACTATTTTTAACATTTAAAAACTGCACATGTTCTTGTGTAACTGACAAATGCCACAAAATGGTATTAGATACTGCACGGGGGACAACTCACAATAGATTTTATTGCACAATGGTGACGAATGCGGATGGTAAATTTGACCCTGGATTAATGTATTCCTGACTTTGATTATTAGGCCACAGGAATCCAGGAACAGTGTTGTAGTATCAAAAACATGAAGGCATAGACTTTAAAGGGAGCTATGATTTAAGTTTGTGCTTCTGCCATGTTCCTAGAGCATTTGGGCCTTTGTGCTATATACTTATGTGAATATTTTTTAAACTACAATATAGGAAAAAAAATCCAATACCTGCTAAGACACACTAACCATGACAAAGTCAGAACACACTATGCACTACAGAAGAAAATCAATAAATTGCCTGTATAATTTGGGCAAAAAATAACAACATTCACATGAAATATCCAAATAATTCTAACTCAGTACATTGGGGCCTTTTATATCTAGATGACGGCACTTCTACACAATGCCTTCTAGAGCTAAGTAATGTCTTCAATGGGGGAAATTTTTCATTGAAATTTTCAATCGTGAAAATATTTTTTTTAATTTTTGTAAGTAAGTAAAATCATTTGGAGTGAAATGGAATAAGTAAAACAGCTTACTACATTGCATTTTGTATTTCTGAGACTGAAGCAAGATATAACTTCAAAGTAAAAATATTGTCTTACCTAGTTTATAGCTGTCCCTGGAGGCAACTGGGCGATGTCCACTCTGCTGGAATAGGGGGTGCTGGAATAAGCCCCTAAGGGTGCTATTTTGAAGGGCAATATGATTGGTATGCTTAAGTTTCTTTGTTTCAGAATAAACAAAAAAGTCCTATTTTCCATCTTCTCAGTCATACCATTTCCTAAATTTTTTGCAGACAAGTAGATTCAAATATCTTTTCTTAAGAATTTTTCTGGCATCTTTTGCAATAAATCACCAGCCTCTGTCATGTCACATAGCCACGGTTAGAAATCAGTGTTCTGTGAGCAGGAAGGGGGAGCCGGACTCTCCAGGCCCCTCTTGCCAAATAGCCCCCAAGTGCAAGTGTCCTTTGCCCCAACTGCCCCTCAGGATGCCAACCTAACACCAAGCTTGTTGCCAAGTGAAATGTTCAAGCTACACAGCTGAGGAGGTTGGGAGAGGGTCTAACTGGGGTGTTTTCAAAAGCAGCGGTGAGAGCTAAGTCTTGAACAGATGGTCTCTTGGGAAATATCAATTTATTTCAAATTTTACTGGAATTTTCAAGAAGACAGAACCAGACTTATCTTAATTTTATCCTTTATGAGAACTACTATTTTACAGTAATATTTGTTAGTATTTATTTTTTCTCGGTATAGTATATACTGCCAATATTCTGCCTACCTTTCTGTGTGCCCCTCCCCAGGCCTCTGTGTGCTCTTGCTTGCAACAGCTCACACCAACAACTTTCGCTGGAAGACAACCAGACTGCTCCCGAGCCTTTCTCACATATGGATGGAAGTCCCCCAGGCAGCCCTCAGCCAGTGACCAAAGGTGCAAGGGAGTATGAGGCTCAGCTTCCTTGCCCTGGAGTCAAGACAAACCCTGAGAAGATAAATATAAAATGGGAGCCAAGGAATTCTACTTTTTCATTATCATTCATCAACCCAACACTGGTGACCCTAAATAGCTTGTTTAAAGGTAATAATTATCCCCTATAATCTGCTCTGTAAAGTTTTACCCAGACTAATTCATGGGAATGTGTGTTAGTCAATAACTTACACTGAGGATTTCCTATAGACAAAATACTGTACTTCCATTTGGATTCTGTAAAGGATACATGAGCATCTATCCTGAGGCATAGATCATTGCCAATGTATTTTGTTTGTTCTTCTCTAGTTGATGAGAGAAGTGGCTCATTCCTGTGAATTCCATTCAACCTTACAATGAATTACAATAATGCATATCTCTAAATGGCAATTGGAAATACAAGGTCCTGAGTTGAGATAATGGCTAGAGACTAAAGAATGATTTGCTTTCTGGGAGTGAAAGTATAAAGGTCATAGGCAAGTAGTGAGGAGGGGGCCTTAGGGAAGGCTCTCTCTTAGGGGCCTCAAGGTAGAAGATTACCATAGATTAAAACAGAGCAGGTAGGAGGACCTACTCCCTAGGAGAAGGTAGTGTCACAGAAGATGGAAAGAAGTGTTTCTAGACAGCCTGTTGCTTCATAAGCAAATTCAGTATTATCCTGTCTCCTTCTCCCGTCACTGCTACATCTCCCAGGGGACTCCCGTGTTTTTGATTTTTGTCTTTGTACCCAACACTCTATGTTTCCATGACTTTGTACTTCATAGTGGGAAACACTATCATCGCCTTTTCAAATGAGTTTGGCAGGCAGTCTTCCCTTAAAAATGTTATTACAAGCCCTACTGAGTAATAGATAAGCAAGACTGCTTGGGTCCCACCTTCCTCTTTACTTTGGCTAGTTGTTTCTTGACATCTGAATCCCAAACAGCAGTAGCCATCGTAACAGCAGCAGCCAGCAAACGCACAAGTAAAGAAGTAAAAAGAAAAGCAAAATGAAGTTCAGAAAGAAGCGGGTGTTTAATATAAATAAAATCTATGCTCAACATCTTAACATTTTTCACTGTTGATTTGAGCCAAATGAGCAGGAACATTTTCAAGTACAATTCTCTCTGGGCTGCTGTATTCTTACCCTGTTGTTGCGCGTAGAAATGTTCACATTTGCAAGCTGCACCAGATACCATCAGCTCTAATTCCCTCCCTGAGGCCCAAGGATACTTTTCTTTTTCATCTTTTATTTTGATCATGGATTTATTTTCACAGAGTTTATCCTAAATAGTAAATTACATTCCAATTCTTTGAGTCAGAACAACGTTGGAACATGCATACCAATGGCAGGGGTGCTGTTTTGCTACCAGCTTTGCCTGGAGACTGGCTATTTTTAGCGATTAGGATAAAACATCTCAAAACCACACAAACATGGAACAATGAGGACTGATGATAATTGGAAGATGGTTTTCTGGGCTTTGAAGAATTCTCGCCCAGAAGATGATAGTCATTTACTATTTTCACTTCACAACAAGAAGAAACAGACCTAAGTACAAGGGTTTAAATTAGAAGGAAGAAAGCCCTGACAACACTGACATATGGTATGTATTGGAAGTGGAATTTTTTTCTAGAAAGATGTTAGAGATTGAACAAATTTGCACCAGTCTAGGAAGTTTGGATGAAGAGAAGGTAAGTAATCTCTATTTCCTTTTCAAAATCTGCAACTCACAGTAATACTGAATCACTATGAGCTTCAAAATCTCAGTCTTTAGCTATCCAAAATAATTCAGGGAAAAGCATTTATAGCAGTGTATATACTGCTTATGGTATGGTAGTTTTATTTGGCACTGAAAATTAAGTGAAAAGAATTATGGATTTTATAAAAATTAAAGTAAAACAACTAAGAAGTAATATCTGGAATATGTATAGCAATTTATTTCCAATGTCATAGATTATAAAAGGTATATATTGTCACCTCCATTAGCCTCAGAATATATCTTGGAGGAAGTCTATTTTCACATTCAGCACATATTTACTGAGCCTGTAATTCAAGACTCTGTGCTAAGCATTAAATATACAGTGATGAATGAAGTAAAGTATCTGTCCTCATGAAGCTTACAGTCTTCTGAAAACAGAGACATTAAACAAGCAAACATAATTTACAAGCTGCCAAATACTAGGGAGGGAATAAACAAGACACCGTGATGGAGAATAACGGGGAGGACATTGAGTAATCAGAAACAGCCTCCTAAGTCATGTCTGGGTTGTACAAAAGGAACCACAATGTTATTTTCATGTAATATATTAAGTTGAACTATATGAAATTGCTGTTATTTGGCCATATTTAAGCTACCAAAATGGCAAGTTCAGATAAGCAACCGAGTAAAAAGAAACAACACCTTCGTAACTAAACTAGTCAATTTGGAAAAATTTGTTTAAAAAAACAGTAAAGCACACACATTTGCTAGACATGCACATTCAAGCAAACAAATAAACCTGTTGTTTAGTGTCTTTCCATTTTTTATTAAAAACTTGAAAACTGGCAAAAGCCAGAACAGAAAGAAAAAGTTTGAGGAAGAGAAGATTTTTATTTCTGTATCCAATATGAGAAAACTGAGACCCAGAGACTTTAAATGACTTTTCAGAAATCATTTAGTGATGTAGCAAGTGTTTTAAACTAGAGCAAATAGCTGCTTATCTATTATGCTTGTCACTATTATTTAATTGACTCTACTGCACAATGGAATTTGTTAATTATTTTTCCTTGCCCCTGTGTTTTTATATTGCCCCATTGTGGCTGAGATTGCTATGTGTTAGTCAAGTTTCAAATTTCCTTTTCCTGAAGGACACACAGCTAGACCACATTTCACACCTCTCTTGCAGTTAGGTGTGTCCATGTGCCTGAGGTCTGGCAATGGAACGTCATGGAAGTGATGTGCCATTTCCAGGCCAGGCTCATGAAATCCTTCTGTACAATGCTCCATACATCTTCCAATGAATAGAAAGGATTTTAAGGTCATGGAGGAAGTTGGAGCCACAGGATGGAAGAAGACTGAACTGGGAATGGCTATATGGAAAGGGACCAGATCAGAACATCTGTCTGAATTCTCTGGGCATGTAATAAATTTTAATTATATTAAGCCATGAGATTTTTAGGTTTTTGTTATAGCAGCTAATATCACTTGCCCCAGCTAAAATACTGACAAATGCTATTTTTAAGCTGCTTTTGTTGGTCTTGTGTAGACAGAGCCTGAATTAGAAAGTATATTACTTTTTCATGGATGCTATAACAAAATGCCACATGCTTGGTGGCTTAACACAACACAAATTTATTATCTTACAGTTCTGCAGGTCAGAAGTCCCACATGAGTCTCACTAAGCTAAAATCAAGCTGTCCTTTCTGGAGGCTCTAGGGGAAATCCTTTTTCCTCCCTTTTCCGGTTTCTAGAGACTGTCTACATTCCTTGGTTTTTTACCTCCTTCCATCTTCAAAGCCATCAATGACAATCACATCTTTTTTAAATCATATTACTCTGACACTGACTCTTCTGCCTTCCTCTGCCACATCTATGGGCCCTATGATTACACTGGGCTCACTTGGATAATCTAGGATCCTCTCCTCATGTTAAGGTCATCTTGATTCCATCTGCAACCTTCCTTCCCATTGTCATGTAACCTAACATATTCACCAGTTCTGGAAATTAGGACACAGACAGCTTTGGGGTCCATTATTGTGCCTACCACCAAAGGGTACCTAAGACATTGCTTATTAAGGTGGAGCTTAAACTGAGCATGAGCATTTTTACCCAGATCTTAATTATATTCTTATATCTCTCAGGGTAAAATTAGTATGCCTTTCATAATTACTAAAATGATACTACCAAATGTCTTTTAAAATAATGAAGACTATATATACCTAACATCACATTGTCATTATTTAACTTGTACATTCTTTAGACTTTCATATCTTTCCAAGATAGAATTTGAAGCATATTCAGGAGAATCTCACCTAGGGAGGAAAATTAGGAAAAATAACGCTGTGAACATTTTTGCGTCAGGTAAAGGTTATTTGGTGGATCAGTCTTTGCTTTTTTTCAGGGTTCTCAGTTAGAAAGAACTGTTAGCTCTATGTGTGTGCATTTGCACAATCACACATGTGCACACATTTACACATGAGAAACATATTCCCCCTGCTCCCCTCCAAAAAACAGAGGTTGAAGAAAAAAGAAGAGACTTGAACTGAAGTTATAATGAGAAAAGACGCTGCAAAAATAACATTGTGGCTTTTGTGGGATCCCATATTTATCCTCTCAGATGCTTCCAGAGCAAACATAGCCCATTTATAAATGAAAGGAGGACTTTGCTGTCAACCTAGAAGTTTCACCTGAGATCTGGGGAGAGAAAGCCCCACCCTCCCCCTTTTAGTCTCTTACCTCATTGCCCGGAGCAAACACCCCACCCCTGAAAATCAGTCTTGGTCTCTGAAAATGTAGGCGTAAGCATCTATGCTCCACTTTGCACTACAGAAAAGGAAAGCAGTTAGTATTTAAATCTACTCCAGAGAGATTGTTTCAACGTCATCATTTTTCTAACCTCAACGATTAAGTCAGAAATGAGGTTCACCCTGAATCAAAGATCATATTTTCGTGTACGCTGCTCTTAGCATGGAATACAGAGGCTCCACCTGCGCTATTGAGAAGTTGCCTGGATATCACTGGAGAGGTGAAAAGGGAAAGTCAGTGGAAGGTGAAAGGAAAGAGCTTCCCCCGCCCCCACCAATATCCCCAGGGATGAAGAATACAGTGGAAAGAGAAGAGAGTCAATAGGCAGGGATAGATTTGAATCTTGACTTTACCATACTTCACTTAGTGTCTCACCATGAACAAATTCGCACCTGGGTTTTTTCACTTTTGAGAGGGTGATAATCATTCCTACCTTCAAAGGAAGACTTTTGTGATGAGTAAGTGAGAGTATGTTTGTGAGAGGTCCTAACACAGGACTTGACTCATGGTACATACTTAAGAACATTAAAGTACATTTTTACAGCTCCCTGACAGGCCTGAGCCTACATGTCCCCAGATCTACTCCTCAGCCCGTTCTTCCTCTCTGTACTGCAGAGGGCAGAACCCCCTGCAGCTGCCTTCTGCAGGCTTCCATATCGCCTGGCTTCTGCCTGGGTTTCACCCACGGGAAGCACTCTGAGAATTAGAAGGCAGAGGTTACCAGGAGAATCTAAGGTATTGTATCACCCCCTCCTGTCCCCAGCCTTTGGTGGTTACTCCAGCAGCAGCCATGTTTCCTTTATGGCACCGCCTTCTAGCAGACAGACCCACCGTGACTCCAGCCCTCCAGACATGGTTGACACCACTCCCTCCAGACGGGGATGGCAATGGCTAACCTCCAGGTTAGCCCACTGAGGTCCATGTGGCGTGGTTTGGCTCTCTGCTTCTCCATCACTTGTGTGACTAGTTCCTTGCATCAGGGTCCCTGTTTTAGAGAATCAGGGTGGTTTCCGTGTTTCTGGTAAAACCCCGACTAATACAGTTCTTCTCCTCTTTCCTTAGCAGTGCCAGTGGCGGGCACAATATAAAGGATGGAAAGCTTGGCCTGCCTTAGATTTATTCAATCCCAGCAAACTTCGCTGTAGTTACCACCTTATTCTTTAGTTCATAGGTCTTTCAGTCCTAGTTTCGATTTACCATTACTGCTCCCTCCAAGTGATTATTAAGATCTGATTAGCTATTGAGGAGGAAAGTACCAAGAATCACCCTTGACTACCTAAGTGGGTGATTTGAAGGTTACCAAAGGTCTCTTGCCAGCAAATGGAAAGCTAGTAAGTTTGCTGTTCATCATCCTAAAGCTCAGAGAGCAAAGCTTTCCAACAGGTGAAATAGCTGACAGACAATGGGCTGGGAGTGTTCTGACGTGCAGAGGAGATGGAAGAGTTTGGTAGTATGACGTACCCAGGGAGAGACCACCTAGGAAGCCTTCTATTCACTTCACTCAGGTGTCTGCACAAGTGACACCTCAGAGATTTCCCTGACCACCTGATCTAGAACATACCACTACCATCATCAGTGCCCTCTATCACATCAAAGCACTTACAAATACTGGACTTCACATTATACTTGTATTGCTTTCTCAGCTAGGGCTTTGTTTCATTTGTCACTTAAAGTCAAGAACCTAGCACTATACCTGACCCATAGTAGGCACTCAGAAAATGTGGTTAGTGAATGAATGAGTATGAGGACACAGGGTACCTTGTATCTGGATCTGCCTTCTCCCCACTACACACTCCCCACTTTAGCCAACAGTGTTACTGATTTCTACCTACACATCCCAAGTTAGCCACCAGAAGGCCCTTTCATGTCCTAACAGGAAGCATGTAAGCTCGTCCTGGTTTCAAGCAACAGGTTGTTGCCACTTACAAGACCCTTTTTTCTTATTATTCTTTTTTAAATAGCTTTATTGAGATATAATTCACACCCCATAAAATTAACCCTTTTAAAGTATACAATTCAGCAGTTTTTAGTGTATTTACAGAGTTGCACAACTATCACCATTATCTAATTTCAGAACATTTCCATGATCCCAGAAAGAAACTCCATGCCCGTTAGCAGTCACTCTCCCCAACCATCCCCATCCCAGTCCTTGGAAACCACTAATCTACTTTCTGTCTCTATGGATTTGCCTATCCTGAACATTTTGTATAAATGGAATCATACATTATGTGACCTTTTGTGATATAGCATAATGTTTTCAAAGTTAATCCATATCATAGCATATATCAACATTTCTTCCTTTTCATTGCCAGATAATAGTTTACTTTATAGATATATCATATTCTCACTTTGATCAGTTGATGGATATTTTGGTTGTTTCCATTTTTTGGCTATTATGAATATTGCTGCTACAAACATTTATATACAAGATTTTGTGTGGACATATATTTTCTTTTTCCCCAGATTTATTAAGATATAATTGACAAATAAAAATTGTGTATATTTATGGTGTTCAACATGATGTTTTGCCTCTTCACTTACTGGTTTTTGCTTCCTGAATATCTACTTGAGCCTGTTCATCTATGCCTTGCTTTTCTATTCGTGTGAATACCTAGCTAGCCTCTGACTCAACATTTTAAACTAGACATGAACTCATGTATATGTCTTGCTTCTCACTATTGACCTAACTGCTGCCAACACCTAACTTTAGACTCAAAGTTCCTGGTTTTCGTTTCTTACATATAACCACATTCCATGTGTCCCGGTGCTCACATGTTAAAATAATAGGAAAAAAGAGAAGGCATAAAGGGAAAAATAGGAGATATTGAAATGAAATTATTTTCTGTCCTATTATTTTTCTTGGGTTGGATTTTACCAAGAACACCTTTAATTTTTATTTGTTTGAGCTGATGACTTAATATATAATCTTGAGGAAAGTTATTTGACCTTGTGGTCTAGAAAAGGCAACTGTGTTATAAAGCAGAAAGCCCAATGCTAATGCTGAGATGCACATTCCAAGAGTAGCCTCCAATCCTGGACTGGTGAATAATAAGTAAAATCAGCCCTGCTAATCCCTGTTGCTGTAGGCTTTGGTGATAAATTCATGCTGTTGAAGCAACACCTTTTTCAATTCCTTACTTACCAGCATTTTGTGCTTGGGAACAGCCTCATTAGTCTCCCTATTTTACTGAGCTAGCTTACTCCTTGGTGGGATGCAAAAGATTTGGCCTAGGAGTTAAGACAGCTGGATTCCAGCTCCAATGCTGCCACTCATTAGCTATGTGACTGGACATTTCACCTCTCTAGGCCTCACTGCTCTCATTTCTAAATGGAAGGTTTGGACTTAGATGATCTCTAAAATGATTTCAAGCTTTTCAATACCAGGCAACTAAGAAAATAAGTAAGAGCACTGGTATATGTAGAGTTTTTTGCCAAAATGACACTCAAAACTCTATCTTGACTGTGATGTGGTGAGAGGAACCCAGGAATCTCAGTGCTATTGTTTTTAATAATCCTCTTCAGCTTTTTTAGTCTCCACTTCTTCACCCACAAAGTCAAGAGTCTGAGCAAAATCATCTCTAACTTCCCTTCTTTTTAGAGTTCTTATAACTCCTATGTCTCTACGACCATAGAAAGTCTATCAGCCTGGCATGTACTACGAACAAGTTTCCACATCTTTGAAAACAGACAATGCAAAGTGGCACTTGGAATTTTGGTGAGAGGGGTATAAAATCCTTTCCACTTTGATAAGCACTTTGCTACCTAGTAAATTTCAGAAGGAGAAAACTTACTTTATCATTCTTAATTAGATAGATATTAATAGATAGATAGATAAATGTACAATCAAGGGACCAGAAAAAGTAGTAGTAGCTAATGTGATTATGTGATTTAATGTAATTGGTTGTATCAGACCATCAGCTACATTTTGTCTTTGATGAAAGATGATCCCAATGGACCTGATCCTTGCCCTTGTTTCATTTTTCACATTTTCCAAATTACACTCAATACCTAGAACTTGATCTGCTACAGCCAACATCTCTAAGATTGATTGAAGAGCTTTTTTTTCCCACTAAACTGCCAATATTATCCCCACAAGAGCATCCTTCTTAATTAACATTGAGGAGAGTTATTAATAAATTTTAACTTTATTGCAAAATATTAATTGAAATTAGATTAAGAATCATAAAAGCTTGAAATCTATGATTCCAGTTGCTGCTATTTTTCAAAAGGGCAAATGGTCCTGTGAAGGACGATAAATGTAAAAGCATTTAACACAGTGCCTGGAACATGGTGAATGTCTGGCAAATGTGACTCTCCTTCCTTCCTTTCTCCCTCCTACTAATGGATTCCTAGACAACTCTCGAGGTGATCTTGAATCCTGAAAGTGCTTAAATCCTCCCCACTCCATAATTCACTATGTCTCTGCTTTTTTGGTAGAGCCCAATAAATACCTCTGTGCTTCACATACCCTTAGGCTGTTCATTTTATTTCTACCAGTGTCTGAACAGATGAAAGGCACAGACATGCAGAGTCAAGATACAGCACGTTTTAAAGATTCTGCCTCACAGGGGTCTACTTTTAAGTTGTGAGCTCTGAGAACACGTTGTATATGGAAGCGAGTAATGCTTGCCCACTTTTCCTCAGTTTGGACCTGTCCCATCTCCTAGGACAGTGAAGTTCCAAAGCTGTGGGTGGAGATCAACAGTCCCTGTGGAGCACACCTACAAAATCTGCTGTTAGTCCCTCTGGGTTTTAGATAAAAACTGGCAGATTTAACAAGCTTCTAATATCCCCTATACTTCACCTATAACCAGGATTATCGAGTTCCAGTCTCTCAGTCATTGCTTTATGCTTTATCAACTTTTTTCATGGTAACGAAAACTATCAAAGAATGTTCTTAGCCTATTTATATGTAGTAATGTATTATATATTTAGTTTGTTTATACCCATCCTTTTATCCCAAAGGGTTGGGGTAACTTTTATTAAAATATATGATAAATTTATAAGATAGAAAATCAGGGCCAAAGAAAAAAGCCACCTGCTGTAAGAGTCAAAGTGGTTGCTGTCACTCGGCCTCCCATTTAATTGTGAACCCGCCGGCAGCCAGGGCCATAGCTCTCATCAGAGAGCAAGAAGTATACCAGTGTCTAGAAAAAAAATAAAACTATTTGTAGCATTAAATTCCAAATAAATTATACATGGGCTTTACATAAGAGACATGGAATGATTTATGAACCAAATCCCCAATATATTTACAGCAAATTAAGAAGTGGGTTGCAGATGGCTATTTCTGATAGTCACTTTCAATAAAATGCTTAAGGCATAAGGTTAAAGCAGAACTTTGAGTGCATGTGATATTATAAAGTGTTGAGACTAGTTCTGAAAGTGTCTGGAAACACACTGAACCCAAGGGAAGAAGGTAGGGTGCTCAGAGATTTGAACACATTTTGTGTCTTAGATAACCTCCCCAGAACACTTCTCGCAACTCGGCTGCTGAAAGACGACAGAAGAGGTCACACTTTTAGGGATCATATTGAGGCCTGGCAGACGGGGCTTCCATACTAGGAATGAATCCTCAAGCTCTGAAAATCAGATGAACAAGCACCAATACATTGGGTACCTACCTCGTGCTCCTGTCTGATTGAAGACCACCCCTCCTGCATATGTATATGTGAGTATTATATTAAGAATCTTCATAATAATCTGACTTTACTTTACCAAATTAGAATATGCTAAGGTATAAAATATCTTCATCAGGCCAGGCTTTCCAGACACCTTCCCATCTAAAACCCACATGTCACTTCTGCAGGAGGCTTTCCTGATCCCCTGTGCTAAGGTCGGTCTCCCTAGGGCATATCTCTTAGCTTATGACTCACACTTTTGTTCTAATTAGGCATTTAGTGATTCCCCCCTCCTCCAGGCAAAAAGAGAGCAAAAAATATATATTTGTTTTATTATGATATCCCCCATGTTTAGAATAGTGCCTGATTTATTATCCATCCCCAAACCCATTCATAAATGATTGACTACATGGATAATGTTGCTATTTTTCCATTTTGCTTCATAACTATTTGGTAGATGATCATTCTATTCATCAGGAGTGAGCTCATGGAATGTGTAAGTTGGATATAATAGGAGGTAATATGTATGCCATCCTTTAATCTTTAAAACCGTGTTATGAAAGAAATATGAATATTATTTCCATTTAACTGATGATAAAACTGAGATCCCAGGAGGGGAGAAAACATCCGAGGATCATACTGCTGGTAAGTGGTGAAGCCAGGATTCACTCTCAGGTAGGCTGGCTCCAAAGTCCACAATCTTCGCCTCCAGATCATATGAGACCTGCAACCCAATTACCTTTAGGGGTCTTTATGCTTTCACCCTGTCACAAAATACCCATCCCACTACACTCTGGCTGACTTTTATTATTGGTAACTCATTGTTTTAATCTGTGTTTCTTGGATAAAAAGCTGACATTAGGGATCATTTCATTGTTTCCTAGCCCCTTGTATTTTTGAGAAATTAGAACATTTGTGTTTTAATTGACAAGAAGGAAGGGGAGAAACAGATGAAGAAATAGACCAATAGAAATAGTTTAGGGTGGACCAAGTGGCCTAACTGAACTAACTAAAGTGTGGCCCTTGGGGACTAGGTGGCATGGGGGAAGGTGCCAACTCAACCATCTCTGTCATGAGGGACATCACCAACTGATCCTCCAGGCCAGTTCTCTTGAGAGAAGAAAGGGAGCACTGTTACTCATTACATCAAGACAACAGGCAGAAACCAGGACCATCCCAGCCAAGCCAGGACAGAGTCACCTTACCTATTTTTCACCTTAGCATCAGGCTAGTTTTAGTTCTGAGCTGTGGTGGCTGCTACTGGTTACCCCAAATAGTTTTATTCAGCATATGATGTGGACCACATTCATTTTTTAACATTCCAAGAATTACACAATATTTGTACTGTCACCTTCAATTTGTCCTCCTGGGAGACTACACACCTATTCCAATGATGTTGCAATTGTCCAAAATGTTTTTTATAATTCTATTTGGCATGGCTTTCTGAACCACTTAATGGCCTCTTTAAAAAGTCATATGAAAACACATCTCATTAATCGTTTTATTCCATTTAGCTCCTTGCATGTAGAGACAATCAATAGATAGTTGCTGAATTCAATGAAATGGAAGTAGATTGCCCAAAGCTCAAAATTACCCTCAGAGGACAAAGATTTATCATCACAGAATCTATTCGATAGGATACACTCAGAAAAAGACTGAAAAGAAGTATATGTATTTCATGATGTTATATCCATAAACAATGCTTCTCCCTAGGTCTCAGGAATATAAATATAAATTCAGAAAACAGTAAGAACAAGATGAAAATCAAATCTTTATGAATGCATATTACTTTCAAGAGAATTATCATTTTGTTTTGTTTTTACATACTATGCCTCCAGTAATTCCAAACACTTTCTCAAATATGTTACATAATCTTACCATTTTGGGAATTTGTGTACAATTTTCAAAGCTGATTACTTTGAAAGGGACAACACACATTTAGATGAGTACATTCCGTAATGTTTGTTTTAAAAAAATCCACTACTTTATAATCATGCTTCTATTTTAGGTATTTTTGTGAATATAAGTCATGACATGGATCCTATGAGGGACGTGATTTTAAAAATAAGAGAAATAAACAGATGACACTTAGGGTCAGGGCATGTAGCCAGCCAGCTGCCTAGGGAGTAGTCTCTAAAGCTGCACTCTCCTCTAGCACTGAGAAACAGAGCAGCAACCGTGGCTCCTCTAGACCTTCTGCCTAGTGGTAAGTGACATGGTCTTTTGCCCAGCCAGATATTTAGAGAACTAAGAACATGCATTATCATTCCAGTTCTAGGGCATGAAATCAAAACATGGAGGTTCCAATAATTTGCCTCCAACGGTAGTATAATGAGGGCCTGCTGAACTTTCAGACCAGAGAGCACGAAGAGGGCATACAGACAGGACCCACATCAATACACATATATTTCTGTCAACTGCATAACCAACTAAAACAGCCACACCCTCAACACAAACTGTCCCATAAACCAGGAGCTAATTAAACACAAACAGAGTTGTTATCACTCACCGCTGGATGGAGTGGTGTATGGTAAGAGTGTTCTGAGCGAGAGTGTCCGTGTCAATAATGAGGCTTTCTATGAAGAGAACTTTCTTAACCCTGTTGATGGGAGAACGGGAGGGCGGCGGGGGAGGGCATCGGTGATTTATGCTGAAGGAGGCCATTTTACCGGCTCCCTCTGAGCCAGGGCCCTGGACGGGCGCCATGTCCGGAGCAGATGTTCCCGTGTGACTGCTGCTTTCCCTGCGGGTGAACGTGGGGCTGGGCTGACAAGGAGGTGGGGACAGTGGGAAGCCAGAGCTGGTTCCCCTCTGGCAGTGGAAAGGAGAAGCGTGCTGCCCGTTGTAAAAAGAAAACATTATAAAGTGCCTGTTTATGTGCTGAAGTAATTTCTAATTACTGGAGGCAGGGAACGTGGTCAGGTGTGGTTAAAGGAGGGCGCTCAGCACCGGGACAGTGGCCATTCTGTTCTTCCTGGCCTCAGCCCTCTCGTGTGACTGACTGGCTGCGAGTCGCCGACCTCCTCCCTGCTCAGAGCGCCCAGCTATAGGATTTGGGTAAAACTTCCCATTCATTCGGCACTTAGCATCTGGCGTTCTCAAGCCCTTTAAAATTTTAGACTAATTAATAGCATCCTTTTGAGGCTGGAAATCATTATTATAAAGATGAGGATGCTTTTAGTGGATGATGATTGGAAGCACAGAGCATTTAAGTGATTTCCCTCCAAGGGCCAGAATCCCCAAGTGTGAGTAAAAACTGATCTTGGGCTATCACCGCTCAACCCCACACCCTCCTAGACCACACCAGGGAACTCACAGGGTGCTTTGAGGATAAATGAGTGTTTATTCAGGCTTTGGGACAACTCAGATTAGGTGTTACAGAAACACAAAACATTTCTAATACAGATGGAGGTTTTATTTTCTCAAAGCCAGACTGATATTCTCAAGCCTTCGGCTCACTAGGTAAAGCTACCTCCTGGGCATCTCCTCGCCACTGGGGCTGCCCCAAGCACAGGCTGTTGGAACTAGGTTGAATTATTGCTCCCTCATTTTATTTGTTAATCTTTCTCTGGAAAAATTACACATCCTCCTTGAAAAAATAAAGTTTAAACGATCAAAAAGTACACTGAGTTGAGTGACAAAAGAGAACAATCCTTCCTAAACATTTATCCTGTATCCACTGTCAGCAGCCCCCAGTCAAATTTACCAGCGCCAAACACTCTCCAGTTTCTTGTTTTGTCCTTCCAAACAATCAAACAGTTAATAATTAATATTTGGGAAGCCAGAAAGCATAGCCTGACTCCCAACTGCATTATTTTCTGGCTCTGTAACTTGGCCAGGTTCTTTAACCTCTCTAAGTTTCAATTTCCTCCTCTGTAAAATGGAAATAATTATAATGCCTACTTCACAGGGATATTTGAAGACTAAAGAAGACAGCCTCTTTGTACAGTTAAATAAGTGTGAACCATTAGTCTCAGGAATATATACATTCTTTTAGTTTACCAAATAGGATCATTCCAAGCATGCATTTTGCAAAGTGGCTATTTTTGCCCAACTTTCTGCCATGGTCAAAAGGATTTCTCCCCACGTTAGTTTCTCCCCACAAAGATCAGGTAATATTCAGAATATTAATAACCAATCTGACCCAGATCCTGAGCAGTCAAAAAGAATGCACTGCATAGAGTAGATACCAAGCAAAATTAGCAGGTGGGGTACCACTGAATATCAGCAATGTCTAGAGAGCAACCTTATCCTCTTTGATTTTAAGCACCCCTTTAGTTTCTTTTAATGTTCCATCATTTTAATAATGTCTTTTTTAAAAAAAACTTTATATATATCACTGATTTCTTGCTTAACTGCTTTGTGTCAAGACACATGCTCTATATGACTTCTACTTTTTGGAATTGGTTAAGAATTATTTTGGGCCCAGAACATGGTCAAATTTTAAAAAAATTTGTAAGGGATGCATATGCTGCAGTTGCTGCATACATATTTTCATATGGCCATAAAATGAAGTTCTTTACATTGTGTTGTGCAAATTTTTGTGACTCCACTGAGTTTTTTTGTTTGTTCTATCAATTATGGAGAGTAGTGTATTAGAATTTTTCATTGCAGTTGTTGATTCTTCTATTTCTCCTTGTTTGTTTTGTCAGCTCTGGTGAAGACTTGACTAAATGATTCCCAATTATCCTTACAGTTCTAATTTAGTCAAAGTCTACTACTACCTCTTTATATACTAGTGGTTCAGTTTTGCCTATATTGTGGTACGTAAACTAATCATAGTGCCAATGATTTTTTGGATGCCACATGGTTGAACTTTTTTTTAAAAAATCTAGTAAATTATTCATTATTATTTTTAAGTAAAGTGTAACTTAAAAAAATAATTAGCAAGCACATCAAACTCAAGTGTCATAGATTTATTGCTTGAAATGAAAACTAAATTAACTATTTAAGTTTTTAAAAGTGAGACAACAATCACTAATACTTAGTGATTAAGGTTACAGATTACATTAAAATATGTGAAGGTAGCTCACAAAAGACTGAGGTTTAAGAGACCTTGAACTAGGTAATAAATTAGAGAAAAACCTCTTACACAACTAGAAACATGGTTTTAAATTGCTGGACGCTGCTATGCACCCTGTGGGCAGACAGTAAATATACTGATGCCTCTTTATAATGCTATAGTACGGGTCAGGACTAATGCTAGCATTATAGACCAATATTGGTTTTAAAGGTCTTGAGTTATTTATACACTACTTTTTTGCAGAAAAAAGTTTTGAGTGTTATCTAGGTATACTTAGTTGTGCTTTCTCAAGAGATATTTACCTTTATATATTTACATGTTTTTTAAAAAGTCTTGCTTTATGTATTTAGTGTATTGTTTCTCTGAAACCACCAAGTTTAGACTGTTGATTTCAGGTTGAACTTGTGCCCTTTACTTTTCTACTTCTGGCTTTTGGGCTATTTCACCAGGTTTATGTGGATAAAATAAGTGAGGGGGTGGGATGAAGTTTTGGTTTGGGATGTTAATTTACCCTCCTTAAGGCCACTAACACAAGTAATAGAGAATTTCCAATAATCTTGCAACTTTAAATTCCAACAGCAACATTTAGCTCATTCCAGTTGTTGTTGTAGTGAAATAATCTACCTGTTTGCATGAAATGATTGATAACATCTTAGAATTCTCATTTGAGCAACAAATTTCAAGCTAGATTTTGCAGTCAAAGCTCTGTTAATCAGTACCACTGTCTGATTCCATTTATAAGGAATCCAGAAGGGGGAAAACTAATCACTGGTGATAGAAATTGCAAAGTGATTGAGGCGGGGAGCAAGGGACGTAACCGGGAAGAGGGGCACAGGGAGCTTTGGGTTCTTTGTCTTATTACAATTGTCAAAGTTCATCAAACTGAACACTAAAGAACTGTGCATTTCATTGTATATTAATTAAACTTCAATATAAATATAAAATGAATAAGACTAACCAAAACACCCATAAAAATAAAAATTAAATTAAATTTAAACTCTGCTACTCTTCAGAGGCATGAGTCTCAACACTCAGGGAGGGAGGTGAGAATTTCTGTTCTTCCTGTTGGAGAGGAAAATGTTTCCCCACATACTATGTGCCACAAATCTGTCTCCCTTTTATCTCTCACTGACACTAGAGAACAGTGCTATTGGTAGACACATTGTGATTATCGGGCAAAACAATAATATTATTACTAGAAAAACTGGCAAATGTTTTCAGCAAACTCCCTTCCCAATCATAGGGTTGCATTTCCTTTCCCTCTGTCTTCTGATCCTCCAGTGTATCTGCTATAGATTTTTTTTTTTTATAGATTCTAGTATTCCCTTACAATTCTAGGTGCCATGTGTTTCTGTTCTTCAGTGCTCTGGCTGGACAGGATTAATTCCAAATAAAGTAAGTACAGACTTGGTTTCTTTTACTCTAATTTTGAAAAGTTTTACACTGATGATCCTATTGGGGTGTGTGTGTGTACATATATATATTTACACGTATATATTACAATGTGTATATTTTTTCCGATTATAAAGGAAATATATCTTGGTATAAATAACTATCATCCCAAAGATAACCATTATTCACATTTTAGTGTACAATAGTCCCCTTTACCCGTGGGGGATATGTTTCAAGACCCCCCCACAGAGGATGCCCGAAATCACAGATATTACCAAACACTATATATACTTTGTTTCCTCCTACACATACATACCTGTGATAAAGTTTAATTTATAAAATAGGCACAGTGAGAGATTAACAACATAGTTATTAATAAATTAGAATAATTGCAGTGATATACTGTAATAAAAGTTATGAGAATGTGCTCTCTGTCCGTCTCTCAAAATATCTCAATAGTTTTGGACCACAGTTGGTATGGGTAACTGGAACTGCAGAAAGTAAAATCTATGGATAAGGGGGGACTACTATGCTTTTCTTTTGTCATACTCCATAGTTGAAATCGTTCTGCCTACTCATTTTTTTCTTCTTGTTATATCAATTAATAAATCAGTGTCTGTCAACAGCATTTTTGAAGGTCCATGTTAATCAAAATTCTGTAACATTTGTCCAAAATAAGAGGCAGACGGTGAACAACTTCAGAGCAGGGATAATATTTCCTCCATCTTTGCATTCTCCATAATGCCAATGCAGAATAGGAATTAAATAAACAGTATAGATTGAATAAATGAATGAATGAATGATGACCATTGGATAATATTTCCAGGCATCAGGATTTGAGAGATGAGTGTATAGAGCTCAGTGCCCTTTAACGTGTCTTTTGGAAGTAACATGGTGACATGGATGGTACTGAAGACTAAAGCAAAACTATTAATAGTTCTCTCCTGCTCTGGATTTGTAAGCCAACTTTTAAAACCAGCATGAACTATACATCCATTAATTTTGCTAGCAAACTCTAGTTAAAACTAGCCATAAATTTTCTAGTTTTTTAAAACTGATAAGCACTGAATATAATTTGGAATTACATGTTTTGTGATGTCCCTTTGTATTATACCAGTCAGTTATCACCTGAATATCAAAGAGGCCTTACATAACAGAAATTCAGGATATTTTAGAGATTTTTTATTCATGGAGTTAATAAATCTTTAAAATTTTAAAGCCAGAGAAGGCCTAAGTAATCATCTATGTCAAGGTCACTTTTTAAAGAAGAGAGCAGTAGTCATTTGATTTACCAAGGTCATTGAGCTAACCAGAAGTGATGTAGCAGTATTTTACCTTCCATTTTTGTGTTCTTTGTGTGACAATGCACTGCCTTCTGTGGATCTATCTAAGGTTCATTAAGAACAACTCATATCTGGGATATATCATTTCTGTTTTTAACAAGATTACTAAGATCAGGGAAATGTGCTTAAGCAGGACTTTTGACAAGGCATTTTATGTCTTTGTGCTTATATAGGAGCAATATAAGCTGTATGCTCAGATAACTATTATCATTTTTTAGTGATTCATTTTATTTTTGGCCTCATAAAAGTATGACAGATATAAATATGCATAAATCACATATGTACAACTTAATGAGTTATAAGATTAACACGTCTATAACCACCAACCACATCAAGAAATAAAATGTTGCCAATGCCCTAGAAATCCAGTCCTACATGTGCTCATCCCCAAACACAAATCTCATCCTCCCCTCTGAAGATAACCATTATCCCAAAATATTTCTTGCATTTCTTTTTACTGCTAGGGACTTATTCCTAAATACTATTGTTTACCTTTATCTGTTTTCAAAACTGATTTAAATGGAATGATAAAGTGTGTATAATTCTGTATCTGGTACATTTTGCTCAACATTATATTCAAGATTTATCTAAGATCATGACTATATCTACAGTATATTTTTTATAATATTCCATTGTTTGAACATACCACCACAAATTTTTATTTCCTGTATTCAATTTACTATTAAGTGATATTTGGGTTGTCTCTAAATTGGATCTATTATGAATAATTATGGGGATTTTTTCATGCACCTTGGTGTACATATGTACCCATTTCTGTTGGGATGTGTCTAAGAGCAGAATTGCTGGCATAAACCGTGTACATCTTTAACATTAATAGATAAGGCTAACAGTTTTCCAAAGTGGTTGTACAAATTTGTCCTCCAACCAGTTATATATGAGATTTTTCACTGGTCCATGCACTCACCAAAATGTGATGTTGTTAGGGTTTTAAATCCTTGCCAATCTGGTTTGTGTTTAACTTTTCATATGTTCATTTAACTATTTGGCTTTCCTCTCATGACATGCCTGTTCAAATCTTTTGTCTTTTTTTCAATCAGGTTTTCTGGAATTCTTTATATACCCTAGTATGATATTTACTGATTACATGTGATGAAAATATTTTTTGCAGCTGAGCACAATGGCTATATCCCAGCACTTTGGGACCAGGAGTTGGAGACCAGGCTGGGCAACATAATGAGACCTCATTTTGAAGAAGAAAGAAGAAGGAGAAGGAGAAGAGAGGAGGATGGCGAGGAGGGGGAGGAGGAAGAGAGAGAGGAGGAAGAAGAAAAAAAAAGAAGAAGAAGAAGAAAAGAAGAAGGAGGAGGAGGAGGGGGAGGGGAGGGGAGAGGATGGGGGAGGAGGAGGAGAAGGAACAAATGGGACAAAGAGAAACAAAGAACAAAATGTTATCCATAAAAATTCTATGGCTTACTGTATTGGGGAAGGGCAAGCTTGCAGCCCTGGCTTAGGCGAGGCAAAGGCATTATATGTAACTAAAATGTTTGTGCCCCATAATATTCTGAAAAAAAAAAAAAACTGAGTGCTTTTCCCCCTCATACTGGGAGCAAGCCAAGAATGTCCATTCATACACTCTCACCACTTCCGGTTGACATTGTACTGAAGGATCTAGCCAATGCAATAAGGAAAGAAAAAGAAATTAAAGGTATCCATACTGGGGAAAAAAAGAAGTAAAACAATCTTTAGTCATAGACAACATGGTCTTATGTAGAAAATCCTATGGAATATACAAAAAAGGTGCTTAAGCTACTAAGTCATAACAAAGTTGCAGGATACAAAAAATGTACATTGCATTTGTATTTACAATTTCAAATTGTAAATTTAAATTAAATTGAGATTCTAAATTTTTAAAAACATTTACAACATTACTAAAACTATGAAATTCTTAGGGATGAATCTAACAAAAAACACAGAGGACCTATATACTGAAAACTATAAATATTGTTCAGAGAAATTAAAGAAGACCTAAATAAATGATGAGATAATACTGTCTTTGCGTATAAGAAGAATCAATCTAGTTAAAATGTCACTTCTCCCCAATATTGATATATATTTAAATATAATCTCAATCAACATCCCAGCAGTCTTTTGGATAGACATTGGCAAGCTGATTCTAAAATTCATATTAAAAATAAAGGATTTGGAATAGCTAAAATCATTTTGAAAAGGAACAACAAAGTTGAGAGGTTTATACTGCCTAATTTCAAGACATATTATAAAGCCACAGTGTAGTTTTGGCCTCAAGACAGAAAAATTGATAAATGGAATAGAGTGGAGGGCCTAGATATAGACCCACACATATTTGGTCAATTAATTTTTGAAAAAGGTGTGAAGACAATTCAGGGTCAAAAATGATAGACAAATAGACAAGAAGTAGATATACATAAGGACAAAACAAAACAAAACAAAAAACTTTGATTCACATACAAATATTAACTCGAAATAAAGCACAAATATAACATAAAACCCAAAGCTATTAAACTTCTAGAAGAAAATATAAGAGAAAATACTTGATTAAGCAAAGATTTCTTAAATCATTTCAGCATGACTTCAGCATGTATGATACATGATACACAAAATTTAAAAATTATAAAATGTACTTTCTCAAAATTAAAAACTTTTGCTCTTTGAAATAATTGAGAAAATAAAAGAGCAAATCACAAGCAACAAAAATATTCACAAAACATATATCTGACAAAGGACTTGCATTCCAATTACATAAGGAATTCCTTCGACTGAATAATAAGTCAACTTTATAAAAAATGTGCAAAAGATTTGAACAGACACATCAAAAAAGATACACAAGTGGTCAATAAAACACAGTTAAAGATGCCTAACCTCATTCATTAGTCACTAGGGTGATGCAAATTAAAACCACAATGAAATACCATAGAAACCCACAAGAATGGCTAAAATTAGAAACACTGACAGTAACAAGTGTTGACAAGGATGTAGAGCAACTCCAACTCTCATACATTGCTGGTGGGAATGCAAAACGGTACAGCCACTTTGAAAAATAGTTCAGCAATCACACATCTAATTATTTTTCTAAGAAACATGAAAATATATGTCCCCAAAAAGACCTATGTGAATGTTTACAGGAGAATTTAGCTATTCATAATAACTGAAAAATACACAAATGTTCATCAACCAGTGAATGAATAAGCACATTTTGGTATAGTTATTTAATATTCAGTAATAAAAAAGAAATGAACTATTAATACATGCAACAATGTGGATGAATCTCAAAAACGTTACCTATGTGAAAGAAGACCAATATGAGAGACTCCTGATTGTATAATTTCACTTATATGAAACTCTAAAATAGGCAAAACTATGGCATAAAACAAAACATTGATTACCTGTGGATGGGTGCTGGCAGGATTGACTTCAAGGGGCAGAGGGGACTCTTTGTGGTGGTGGAAATGTTCTATATCTTTCTAGTGGTGGTGGTTTACATGATTATACATAACTGCCAACATTTGTCAAACTGTATACTTAAAATGGGCGAATTTTATTATTTTTAAATTATACCTCAGTAAACATAGGAGAGGGAAATAAGGGAGGATGCCTTCCAAAGTATTGATGGTGGTTACATATTGAGCATAGAAGTAAAAAGAATAAGAAGGGTGGCTTTTATCTTTTACCTTATATACTTCAGAATTTTTTCATATTCATTTCAACAAACATATTACTTTGCTATTTTTATAAAAATTAATATAATGACTATACAAATAACAAAAATTTAAATTCCCTTCCCTGAGGAAAAATTTCAGAAAATACCACATCTGTTTTTTGTTAATGAAAGAGAGAGAGGGAGGAGGAGGAGAGATGAAAGAAGGGATTCCCCAGAACACTGCCATCTCCTTCCCATAATCGAGAATACTCTAGACAGATTTACAAAGGTGAGCACTGTTGGTTTATGTAGTATTTATTATTTCTGAGATCTTCAGTTTAGCACTCTACTATTTTAGAATCTAAAAAATTCAGCTCAAACTCAATAGTACTCATTGAATATATAATATGTAGTCAACATCATAGTAGGTATTATGAAGAATTCAGAAGAGAGTCTGTCAAAATAAAAATATTTAGAGCTCACTTTTTCAATTTTTATATTTTAAGCTTTGAGATATAAGTATTAAAAAGAGTACTATATTTCAGATTTTATTATAATTTCTCCAGAAAAGAGACAACTAAATTTCTAAAAACCTTCAGCCTAACAGAAGTTAACACTTAACCCAATCTGGAATTTTTAAAAAGTCTGAATCAAAACATACCCCATAAACCACTTAAAATATTTAGGGAATAAGGGACCCATGTATGTGGACTGATGCTAAAAATGGATCACTGTTTTTTGTCAACAACTGAGTCATCTGGACAATCTCACAACTTTTGTTGGGTACCTCAGTCATTGTTAGGGTTGATTCTACCAAGCATAATCATCTACACTTAATTTTATAAAATTCTCAGCAATTTCTCCTCAGGATAAATATATCTCAGAATATCAGTATAGAAAACAGAAGTAAAGTTCATCTAATTGATAGGTGGGACCCCCTCCAAAAAAATAATAAACTGCTCCACTATCCTCCACCACAACTTACGGCCCCTGAGTTGTCTCCAGGGCATCCTTGAGATCCATGGAGACCTGAAGCGGATTACTAAAAATGAATATTCTACATCAAAAATGGGTGAATAACCATTAAAATCCAAACTAACCTTAATTTAGAAAACTAGGTTGCTTCCTCCTGTTTTTTCTGCACTGGTGCCAAAAGTAGTGCCTAATTCTTGGTAGGCAGTCTATAATGACTTGGATAACTATCTGTTGAACCTAGAGACCTTTGGAACTACGCGTCTAGGGGAAAGTCTCTAAGGAAACCAAGAAGGTCCATTTGAGAAGGTTTTTTTGTTTCTCTGCCTATTTCCTTTTCCAAGGAACATTTGTAGTCTATTACCATAAGTGCCCAATTAGAGTAGTTGTAGCATCATGTCACATGGAACAGGCCCTTGTATCATGGAGCATTACATAGCCCCCACGTCACAGGCAGACGAGGAATGGGCTGCATGTTGTCTTTCTTTACTCATAGAACAAGATCACTGACCCTATCCTCTTGATTTCAGAGCTAATGACTTGATAGTTACTTAACTGCACCTCAGGCAGCATGAAGAACTTCACAGAGAAGCTTTTCCTGCACACTTAAGAGAACACATAGACCTGCATCTAGGCATAAAGTCTGTTGGGCAAGTTCTCCAAAGAGTGACTTAATTCTGGTCTCCCTCCTCTCCCAGCTTCGGGTGGGCCCCTCACTATTCTCAGGACCTCTTCCTAAACTGGGAGGTGGGAGGTGAAACTGAGGAAGTTTCACCTCAGTTATGTGTGAAAACTACACATAAAACATATGTGTAGGAAAGGTGAAGAAAAACAGAAAGACAAAGAGATCACAACAAGGGGATGAAAACAGAAGGGCAAAGAATCACTCAAGGTAGCTTGCTCGCCCTTGGACAGGTAGCGACTTTTCTTTTCTAAGTGGTGCCTCATTCTCCCTACATCCAGGTGGTGGCACTGGTGCTCTTTCTGCCTTACCTTGTGGGCTGCATTAGATTGTCTCCCTAAAAAGGAAGAACTCTAAGAGGTAAAGGAAGAGATGAGGGACATCTGGCTACCTTGTGTTGAGTCTGTTGAAACAAAACTTCCTGAAGGACCATTCCGTCGCCATGCATTACTTCAACAAGGATGTGGCAATCTGTAAACAAGGGAAGGAAAGGTATGGGGATTATAATGGGATGTGGCCCATGGATGGAACTTTCAGGGGTTGAGCAGGAAAAGCTACTCTGGTTTTTTACGGCAACCTTAAAGGTGGTTGGATTAAAGACTTTATATCCTAAATTATGCAGATCGTAGCCACAAACATATAGGTCAGTTTCTATCATTTTTGAAAACTTGTATAGCCTCAAAGCCTTTATAAACTTCCCCATTCTGTTTCTCTACATGGTGCTTGATTTTATAGCTAGAAAGGAAAAAAAAAAAAGCATAGAGAGGTCTGCTGTTTTGGGGGGGTCACCTGTCAAGTTTGTGACAAAATTCTCTGGAGTCTTTTAGTGGGTGAGCAAAGACACGAGATGATAAAGACACAGCTATGTAGCTGTGTTAGACCCTCACTCAGTTTTTCTAGTTAAGCTATGGAATTCTATAAGCACATTATAGGTGCTATTGGATACATCCTTTGCAAATAAGCATTTTTCTACATGTATCTAAAACTCAAGACCCAAAAATGGATCTAACTTGCAAAGAAACCATCTAAGGTTTTCAAGTGATCCTGGGAGAATGGTCTTGTTCCTCAAGCAAATGTATTGGCATCATGACCTAAAAATAAGGTAAATGGCATTTTGAATCCTTCTGTTTTTAGATTCCTCAATGAAGTCACAGAGAAAGGATTACAGGCGGACACTGTGGTGAAACACACAAAAAACATTGGTGCTGGAGACACACAGGTTTCTAGTTCTTCCCTAGTCTCTATCACACCATGTGATCTGGAATAAGCCCCTTAATTTTCTTGCACATCTAACTTCCTCCTCTATGAAACAAACGAATTCAACCGAATTAATCTTTAAATCCCATCCATCTCCATTCAACCATCATTATCCTGTTGAAACTCTCCTTGTGAGCCAATATTCCTCCGCCTGAAATTGCTTCTGGCTAGAGAGTTGTTTCCTGGAAGTAATTTAACCTAAGACTAAAGTCTGCATGAGAAAAACACGCAGGTCGGTTAGAAGTACCTGCCACCTTTGACTTTCTATGTGGCTTTTTCCCATAGTATTTCAACGCCATAATAATATACTGCTGCAGTATATAAACCTAAACATTGGCCAGCACTGTTCATGGGGCTGGAATATTTAACTGTGTATCCTGTTTAAATACCAACCATTCACACGGTTATCTAAAATTCTATTGTCAACTCACAGTTTTTGCAGACAAGGGAAAACAAGGACTAGAGTAGTCTAGAAATGAATGTCAACTGCAGGAATGAATGGCATATGAGATCTTACCACCCAATTTAGGGGAACATGACCAGAACTCACAGGGAAAGTGAAGGTACCTATATCATCGGCAACAAAAATGACTTTTTTTGGCCAGATATTTATTGATCTTGAGTAACATCAAGCTAAGTTAATACAAGCCGTACTGTGGGTTGTGTTCTCTTCATGGAAAAAATTGTTTATGTCTAAAGGATTTAGGTGGATCACCAAACAGTATTAATTCCAACTATAGGAACATACATGCCTCAGAGTTCAAAGAGCGGTTCTGTCCTGGGCTACTGATGCCATCTTATTCATAGTGACTCACAGATTTCTCTCCTGCTAAAGGGATGTGTAATCTCTGAAAATGTGAAATCACTCACTAGTGTTGGCTAATGTTCATCCTGTCTAATTCTTCTGATTTAATAAGAAATTAGGCAGTTAAAAGATATGTTTCTATTCTGGCTTCCAGAAAGCCACAGTTAGCCAAAAGATCTGATTCAAATATGGTTGGATATGTGTCTGAAATTCAGACCAATCACATGGGCACAAGTGACTGAAGATTTGTTAATGACTGTGTCAAGAGTTTTGTCATATCTTCTCTCTTGCAGACATTGTAGTAGAAAGATATTTGACAGAATCTTAAACATGCGCTGATAAAGCTGAAGGGATGTGTAAAGCTGTTACTGCTTGGCTACCGGGTTCATTTCGGGTTTCTCGGAATGCATACGCTAACCCTGCCCACGTTCAACTTCCCTTTTGGCTCCTTTTCTCTAGTTTGCAAAACAAACCATTTTCCTTTAAGATAAAAAGTTATGGAAGGAATGTTTACAGGCCTTTGATAATCTTTATTCTCTGCAGCCCTAACAGCAGCGTGGTGGCTGTGGCAGGGAAGCGAGGTAACTGCCTTAAGCTCACGCAGGCTTTTCTAACCCTACACTGTGGTCAGGCGTTGTTGGCTTGGTGAGGTGTTAGACAAGCAAGCAAAGTGCCTTTAACCCTGCTCCCACCCTGCCTGAAACCTTGCCCTTGTCAGGTTCAGCTTGGGTTAACACTGTAAAATAAGCAATGGGGTTGACCCTCTACTTTCTGTTGCAGCATCAGAATGCTGTCCTCTCCCCCAGCACCCGACTTCTCGCTCAAATTCTATCCCTCTGCAGTGCTATGAGAAAAAATTTCCTGACTCCCCAGACCAGGGTTTTTCAAATGTTTGCAAGTGTCAACTCCCTTTGCTCACACATAGTCACCCAGTAGGTAAAGCAGATAAAACATGTGTTAAAATGTAGGCAGAAGGCCCAGAGGCCCACCTGACCTACCCTCTCCACTTCTCTGCAACACCCTACAGCTGCCCACACAAGGACCCCATGGAACCCCCAGAGCCAGCAGAGCTCAGTTTGAAAATGACTCTTACTCAAAAGTACTCCCTTCCTTCCTCTGGACTCCTGTTTTATTCACTGTTTCTAACAGTCATTCATTTATTCACTCATTCAGCAAATATTCATTGAATATCAACTATGAATACCCGACACTTACAACCTAGCCTGGTTATAACACTTCTCTAATTTTGCTGGAATTCCCAACTTAAACGTCTGCCTTCCCACAGACTGTGGGTTCTTCCTTGGATCTCCTAGTCCTGCACAGAACTCAGAACATAACGTATGTTCGATTTTCCCGTGTAGCCACTTGTCTCTGCTCAAGTGCCAGCTTATTAAGCAGCCCTCACTGACCATCATACCTCACATCATCCTTTTTCACCCTATCTCCCTCTGAACCCTTAATCTGCTTTGTATTTTTCCCAAAACACTTACCATCAGCTCGTAAATTACGTGTGTGTGTGTCCCCTCTAGAGTAAAGCCCCCCTGTTTATTCACTACCATATCCTCAGCATCTAGAACATGGACGCGCACTCAAGTTGGTGTACATTTAATGTTTGTTGAATGGGTAGAAGAACGAATGAAGTGAGTAAATATAGCTATATATTGTTAGCTATTTGAAAAGATAGTTGTGTTAAAATGCTGGTGGGGCTTATGTCCCTCACTGAAATGGCACCTTCTTAAAAGTAAATCTGTAGGATAAAGACATTTTTCTTTATCCTACATGTCCGTGCCCAGCACAATATCCTACTTATGGCAGAAGCTCCATGCATTTATTTAGCTGACTGATCAAGGGGAGAGAAGAAGGACAAATGATGCCGGATCAGTTTGCCAGGGCTGCCATAACAAAGTGCCACAGGCTGGGTAGCTTGAATGGAAATTAACACTCTCACAGTTCTAGAAATCCAAGGTCAAAGAGTCAGCAGGGTTAGTTTCTTCTGAGCGCTCTCTCCTTGGCTTGTTTATGGCCTTCGTCTCCTTGTGTCTTCACATGGTCTTCCCTCTCTACCTGTTTCCAAACCTTTTCCTCTTATGAGGACACCAGTCATATTACACAGAGCCCACCCTAAGGACCTCATTTTAACTTAATTGCCTCTTTAAAGGACCTATCTCCAAATACACCTTGAGATACTAAGTGTTAGGACTTCAAAATATGAATTTTTAGGGAACACTGTTCAGCCCAGAATAGATACTGTCTACATTAGAGGTCCTAAAAGGGACCTGCAATCCACCTTTGTAGCACACACCAAAACATCAGGAGACACCTGGGAAAATCAGGAAACAGAAAATATTATTAAAACAAATCTCTGTTTTTACAGCTGAAACTAAGGAGTTAGTGCTGTAGCAGTTAAAGAGCTATGAGTACACTTTACAAACTGTTTATGTTGTTTTCCTATCGATACACCTAGGGGACAAAGTTTATTGTCTTTGAATAGACAACCATAGCTCTGCATTTCTAATAGCTAATAAGTCTATATTTATGAAGGACTCTGGATCTTTCTTTTTCTATACTGAACTATAGATATTCAATATCTCTCTGATTTGAGTGCAGATACACACAATCAAACGTTGATCACTTCTCCACTTTACCTTGAGCATAGTGAATTTAAACCCTAACCCGAAGCTATCTGGCCAGTTTCTGGAGCCAGAAACTATTTAAGAGCGAGGTCTCCTGTAATGACTTCTCTGCAGCCTCTGCTGTTTCTCAAATATCCCACTCATAGGAAAGGGATTATAATGATGGTGTCCTGTGGACATGTAAACACCTGGGGTAGGCTTGTCCAGACAGACTTTTGTCATATCCTCTTCTCTAACACTGTCTCTTTCAGTGGCCTAGAATATAATCCAGTGCTCTTTAGCCCAATATTCAAAACTTCCATTCTAAACTTGCCTGCTTCTCTCAGCACACCGATGCTCTGTTGCCCCAGCCTCCCGCTGAGAGCTCTCCCAATAAATTATGCTTACTGATGATCCCTGTGCTTTGTTCAGTCAACCCCTGCACTTAAAATGCTTTTCCTGCTCCCGTAGGGAAACTCTGTTTACTCTCCCTCCACAGCCTAGCTAGGATCTTCCTCTTCCAGGAAGCCTTCCAGGCATCAGTGAGCCACTGCTCCTCTGGGGCCCCATAGCAGCCTACCATTCAGCACTGGCATCACCTGCTTGGAAATGCAGAAGCTCAGGCCCCACCTCAGACTACAGATAGAAGCTGCATTTTAACAAGCTCCCTAGAGGAATAGTGCGCACATTAGCATTTGTGAGGCCCCACGATCATTCTGATCCCAACCCCTGCGACTCTTCTGCACTGCCGTACTGGCCTCTCTCACTCTATTTCATTGAATTGCTTCGTTTTTGAATGTGCCATTATACTTTATGTAAATATATTTACAGTTCCTTGGCCTCTCTCAAAGCAAATTTGTGAGCCAATTAACAAATACAATTAGAACATCTGTGTACTAGGACACCAACCCCTGAGAACTGAAAATGTGACACAAATTTTCTCCTGCTGGAAAACACGTAAGAGGACATATTGCCTGGCATTCAAAGAGAGAGGAGGCACAAGGGCCACCTCTAACCTCTTGGCCATTAGCAGAGACACCTGGCTAGGAAACAAAGGCCCATAGCAGGACCTGAAAGTTTGAGGGTATGAGCACCTAGAGGCCTAGCCTCCCAACAAAGCTTTGACGAATAGCACATTCAGCAGCTGAGTTCTGTGGCCTCAGAGGGGGGCGGCCTCTGTCCTCCATGTTCATGTTTTCTGAAGTTATAGGAGTCATGGCCTTCAGAGAAAGACATGGAGTGGCAAAGGAACGCTGATATTCTTTAACACCTCAAAAGAATCGTGAGCTTGGTCATTTGATGGATGCCAAAGGCATTCTTGAGGTGCTTAGGCATGGAGGAGGGATAATGATGGGAAAATGTGGCTTAGGCAGCAGCATTCAAGATTAATTACCCTCTGTGTGTGCACGTGTGTGTGCACACATGTGCGTGTACTTCTTATCAACTTTGAATGTGGAAATAGTTTGAAACACTCAGGAAAGCTGTAAGAATGTCACCTATTGTTAACATTCTGACCCCATCCACTTTATCAGTTGCACGTTCCTCTCTCTCCATTCCTTTCTCCCGTTCTCTTCTGTCCATTGCTCTGTCTGTATCTAATTATTTTGTAACTATTTGAGAGTAAGTTGCATACATCATACCCCTCTACCCCTGTGTATTTCAGTGTGCATTTCTAAGGGCATGGACATTCTCTTACAAAATCACAGCTATGGCTTTAAGGTTCCTAATTTCCACAGCTTTTTCATAGCGCCTGCATCCCTCTTGGCACTGTTTCGCCGTTAAGATGACCGCTTCCTATTTGATTAATATCTTCAGAGTCGTTGTCACGTTCTGACTCGTACACACTTTTCAGTGTGATTTACTGTTGTGCATAAAAATGTCAATATTTCACCAAGTTCTGGCTACAGGCTCTTGGCTCTGCTGTGGTTCCCATTCTCCCTCTGCCAGACTATCTTCACTAAGTGGGCTGTGCAGAGCCTTGCGGCAGCCACTGAAAGTTTTTACTTCATGGAGGCCAGTTGAAGCATTTGGTCTGAAATCTATCCCGTTATCCTTAGAGAAAAAAAAAAAACAGATAATATATTGGAGGAAAAAAAGCCTTTTTTATTTTGAGCTGTGCCAGGCTTTTGACTGCTGTTTCAGATTGTTGTCCCTTAACAACTACAAGAGATGAACAACAGAACCAAGAATGGAAGAAGTCACACTCTGACATATGCAAGCAACTGGATTGATTTCATAAATTAAAACACTAAAGTGCAGCCTTTCAAATTGTAGTATTTGTCACTTTGTGTGCTGTTTTTAAAAACATAGTTAAGCTAAGCTGCAAAATGCCCTTCCAAAAGAGAAAATGTCTAATACTCAGAAGGATCAAATTGGATATATGATTAGCAGGGCATCTCTTTAGAAATTGGACTGAAAGGAACTTCATGACGTCTTTTCAGTCCTACTGAGTCTGTACCATTTTCTAAGCTCCAGTGTCGTCAGTAACCATAAATGCTTCTTCCTCTTTTTTCACTTATGTATCCCTGTAACTCACAAAATAGTTTTAGACAAAATGTCTTCTAAATTTATTAAACGGGCCCGATGTTGATTTTCATTATTTTGGAACATTAGAATTAAATTCTAATTATAGTCGCATACATGGACGAAGACATGAAACCAGGGAACAATTTGTTCAAACACCCAGTCAGAGTATAGTATCTAAATTTACATAAACACTAATGGATTCTGAGTAAATAGGAACTCTTCACACCACCATTCCCCATTAGGCTGTCTATAAGATGACTTTTATTAAATTAAATTAGCCTTTATAAAGCATATAATTAAGGTATTAATAAATATCTTACCAAGGCTTGACCCTTAAACTTCTTTTTTTATATATCTAATTGCTTCTTTGACAATTATATCTGGTCTCACAGCTTTAAATGCAGCATATATGCTAGTGACCCTCAAATTTGTGTTATTAGCCTCTCTCCTGAACTCCTGAACCATATATACTGTTGTCTATTTGGCCTATATACTTGGATGACTTATAGGCATCTCAAATTTAATAGATGTAAATAAAACTTCTAGTATTTTCCTCCAAACCACTAACTTCTGCAGTTTTCCCATCTCAGTAAATAGCAACTCCATTGAGTAGCACAGACTAAAGTTCTTTATGCTGTCATGGATCCCATTCTTTTTCCCACACCTCTCATCAGGTCCCTCAGAAAATTTTTCCATCTTTACCTTCAAAATATATTCAGAACTTGACCATTTCTCACCACATCACTGCTAGTACTCTGGACAAGCCACTGTCATCTCTCACCTGGATTACTGCAATAGTCACCTGACTTATCTCACTGATTCTTCCCTGGCACCCCTCCAATCTTTTCTCAAGAAAGAAACCACAGCAATCTCTTCAACACCCAAGTCAGAACTTCTTGTTCTCCCATGATAGAGTAGCTGGTATTGGACTTATCCTCCTTCTTTAAGCAACCATAAAACTGGATAAAATATATGGAATAATAGTTTGCAGTCAGAAATTGGACAGAACTCAACACCAGGCTATAAA
Source organism: Lepilemur ruficaudatus (assembly GCA_963574885.1). Classification (NCBI taxonomy): domain Eukaryota; kingdom Metazoa; phylum Chordata; class Mammalia; order Primates; family Lepilemuridae; genus Lepilemur; species Lepilemur ruficaudatus. The sequence goes on from CAUYRT010042161.1 coordinate 48,936, forward strand.
AGCCTTGAGAGAAAAAGGAACCACAGGAGGTGAGCCCCACCATTTCCCTGAGAGCACTTTTCACAGAGTAGTAGTTTATGGGGTAGAAGAAACCAAGATGAGAGTTCAGGAATGGTAAAGTGGCTAGGATTTTGGGGTGGGGAGGTGTTTGTGGAGGTCAGGTTATCTCTGGATAAGGGAACACAAAGGAGCCCCAAAGGACTGTGTGGAAGTTTTCCTAGGGACCTTGGCTGAATGTTGAGCTGCATGTGTACTGGAGAAGATTTTAGAAATCTATTAAAGAACAGTTTCTGGGATGCTGACAATTAAACAAATATTTCAGAATTCACACAGTGCTTGGGATAAGATAGATATCTGGCTTAGCCAGAGAAGAGAGGCTTTTGTCAATATTCTGTATTGAGACCCCAAGAAGATCATGAGCTAGAAATAAATACCATGCCATAGGAGTAGAATTATGAGCAATTTGGTAAAACACTGAAATGGGCCTGTCAGAACAAGCCTGAAACCAATCTTTGACAGGATCAAGGTGATATACTAGTCATATAGAATGAGGAAGAGAACATTATCATCAAATTAAAACATCTACAATGTCCAGCATACAGACAAAAACTTCTAGACAGGTAAAGAAGCAGGAAAATGCATTTCATTGTATGGAATTTATACTTTAATATAGTTTATTTTAAAAGAGAAAAACATATAAAAAATACTTTATCTTCTTCAGAGGAACAAATATAAAGATCATTGCTGATTTCTTAATTGAAACAATGGAACTCAGGAAACAACAGAAGAATATCTTTTAAGTGCTGAAAATGCTGTCAATCTAGTATTCTACACCCACTGAAAATATTCTTCAAATTTAAAGTGAACTATAGAGGTTCCAAGACAAAAGCTAAAAAAATTCAAAACCAGTAGACTCACTGCAAGAAGTACCAAAGTAAGTCTTCCAGGCTGAAGAAAAATAATCACAGATGGAAAGACAAAAGTACAAGAATCAACTGCAATGTAATGGCTAAATATATGGGTATTTTATAAGTATAAAAGAATTTGCTATTTAAAGCCAAATTAATCAGAATGCTTTGTGAGCCTTATAACTTAGAGGACTTAAAAAGAAATTTTAAAATGGTGGAAAAGGTAAATGGATTTAAATTGTTATAAGGTTATTGCATTGTTTGGAATGCGTTGAAAGAATCACTAGGCTGTAATAAACCAAGGATAGACTTTGTAATTTCTAGAATAGTCACTAAAAGGACAATAGATGACTTAATTGTAAAATTTATATGGAAATGCAAAGTACCAAGAATAATCAAGACCATTTAAAAGAAAAATAAAGTCAGAGAACTTTTATTACCACATTTCAAGACTTCTTTCAAATCTACAAATAATTGATTATTGTATTGATGAAAGATTAGACAAATAGAGCAATGTAACAGAATAGAATCCAGAAATAAACTCACATATACACTGCCACTTGATTTACAGCAAAAGCACCATTCAAGTTCAATGAAGGAGATTATGTTTTATAAATAGTGCTAGAGCAACAAGATATCAAAATAGGAAAGTTATCCATATTCCTCAGCTCAAACCATTTAAAATGAATTCAAGGTTGATCATAGGCTTAAATACAAAAACTAAAACAATTAAGTTCTAGAAGAAAACATAAGTCTTTTCTTTTGAGCTATGCAAAGATTTCCTTAATGGAACACAAAAAGCAGTATCATTTTTTTCAGGGATAGATTAGACTTCATTAAAATTAAGAATTTCTGTTGATCAAAATGAGTCATTAGAAAAGTAAATAGGCAAGCTCAGACTAGAAAACAACACTTGTAATACCTGTAGTTTAAAAAGGCTTTTATTGAACCCCACCCTTCATCCTTAGTCCCTCATCCTCAGCCCCTGGCAAAAAAATAAAAATAAATAAATAAATAAAAAGTCTTGTAGCTAGAATACATAAAGTCCCTCAAATCAGTAAGAAAAGAAAAACACCAAAATGGGCAAAAATTAAACAGATATTTCAAATATAAATGACCAAAAAACATATAAAAATATGCTTAACATCATTATCTAACAGGAAAATGAAAATTAAAACCACAATGTGGGACCATTACATACCTACCAGAATGGCTGAAATAAAAAACCAACAACATCAAGATTTGGTAAGGATGTCCACCAACCGGATCGCACATATATTGCTGACATTGTGTAACTTTCTTCAACTACTTTGTAAAGCATTTTGGCAGTATCTACTGAAGCTAAACATAAGCCCATCCTATGACTCAGCATTCCATTCCTAGGTATACCCAAGAAAAACTGGTGCATATATTCACCAAAATATACGTACAAGAATGTTCATGACATCTTTATTTGTAGTAGCCAAAAGCAACCAAAGTGCCCATCAATAGGAGAATGGATAAATTATAATACAGTCACACAATTAAACAGTATTCCAGAATGAGAGAGAGTTCAATACATGTAACAATAGGGATGAATCTCAAAATATAAAATTGAGCAAAAAATCCAGATAAAGGAGTGAATATTGTATTATTTCATTTAAATGAAGTTTAAGACCAAGCAAAATTAGAGTTAGAAAACAAAAGAGTGATTATCTCATTGAGGGGATAGGGCATGGACAGAAAGGAGCAAGAAATTTTCTGAGTTGATGGTGATATTCTATAATGTTTCAAGATCCAGATGTTGGTTACATGTGGATACAATTATATATATATATATATATATATGCAGAGAGAGAGAGAGAGAGAGAGAGAGAGCTACTACACACTTAAAATTTGTGTGCTTTACTTTATGTAAGTAAAGCATCTCAGTTTTTTAAATTCTTTTTTATTATTATTACTTATTTTTTTACTTCAGCATATTATGGAGGTATCAATGTTTAGGTTACATATTGTCTTTTCCCCACCTAAGTCATAGCTTCAAGCGTGTCCATCCCCCAGATGGTGCACAACATACCCATTAGGTATAAATATACTCATCCTCTCCTCCCCTTCCCACTTACCTGACACTCGATGAATATTACTACTATATGTGCACATAAGTGTTGATCAGTTAATACCACGTGATCATGGTGAGTACATGTAGTGCTTGTTTTTCCATTCTTGTGATATTTCACTTAGAAGAATGGGCTCCAGCTCTATCCAGGATAATGCAAGAGGTGCTAGATCACCATTGCTTTTTGTGGCTGAGAAGAACTCCATGGTACACATATACCACATTTTGTTAATCTGCTCATGTATTGATGGGCACTTGAGTTGTTCCTACATCTTTGCAATTGTGAGTTGTGCTACTATACATTCTAGTGCAGATGTCTTTTTTAGAGAATGGTTTTTTTCCCTTTGGGTAGATGCCCAGTAATGGGATTGCTGGATCAAATGATAGTTCTACTTGTAGCTCTTTGAGGTATCTCTATATTGCTTTCCACACAGCTTATACTAGTTTGCAGTCCCACCAACAGTGTATGAGTGTCCCTATCTTTCTGCATCCACACCAACATTTATTGTTTTGGGACTTTTTGATAAAAGCCATTCTCACTGGAGTTAAGTGATATCTCACCATGGTTTTGATTTGCATTTCCCTGATGATTAGAGATGTTGAGCATTTTTCATATGTTTGTTAGCCATTAGTCTGTCTTCTTTTGAAAAGTTTCTGTTCATGTCCTTTGCCCACTTTTTAATGAGGCTGTTTGATTTTTTTTCTTGCTGATTTTCCTGAGTTCTACATAGATTCTAGTTATCAGCCCTTTATTGGATGTGTAACATGTGAATATTTTCTCCCATTCTGTAGGTTGTCTGCTCTCATGATAGCTTCCTTGGCTGTGCAGAAGCTTTTTAATTTGATCAGGTGCCATTTATTTATTTTTATTTTTGCTGTGATTGCCCTTTGGGGTCTTCTTCATAAATTCTTTGCCTAGGCCAATGTCTCTAAGAGTTTTTTGAACATTTTCTTCTAGAATTCTTATAGTTTCATGCCTTAGATTTAAGTCTGTTATCCACCATGAGTTCATTTTTGTGAGAGGTGAGAGGTATGGATTCTGTTTCAGTCTTCTACATGTGGCTATCCAATTTTCCCAGCACCATTTATCAAATAAGAATTGGTTTGCCCAGTGTATGTTTTTGTCTGCTTTGTCAAGGATTAGATGGCTATATGAGGATGGTTTTATATTGGGGTTCTCTGTTCTGTTTCGTTGGCTTATGTCTCTGTTCTTGTGCCAGTACAATGATGTTTTAGTTACTATGGCCTTGTAGTATAGCTTGAAGTCTGGTAAACTGATGCCCCCAATTTGTGTTTTTTTTTTTATTTCAGCATATTGTGAGGATACAAATGTTTAGGTTACATGTGTTGCCTTTCCCCCCTTTGCCCCCTGGAGTCAGAGTCTCAAGCATGTCCATCTCCTAGATGGTGTGCATCACACTCATTATGTATGTATACACCCATCCCCTCCTGCCCCCTCCCATTTGCCCCATGCCCGATAAATGTTATTCCTATATGTCCACTTAGGTGTTGATCAGTTAAAACCAATTTTCTGGTGAGTACGTGTGGTGCTTATTTTTCCATTCTTGGGATACTTCACTTAGAATGGGTTCCAGCTCTATCCAGGAAAATATAAGAGGTACTATATCACTGTTGTTTCTTATAGTACTCCATGGTATACATATACCACATTTTATTAATCCATTCATGTATTGATGGGCACTTGGGTTGTTTCCACATCTTTGCAATTGTGAAGTGTGCTGCTGTAAACATTTGAGTGCAGGTGTCCTTTATATAGAATGTCTTTTTTCCTTTGGGTAGATGCCCAGTAATGGGATTGCTGGATCAAATGGTAGATCTACTTGTATTGTTCCCATATTGCTTTCCACAGAGGTTGAACTAGTTTGCAGTCCCACCAGCAATTTAGGAGTGTACCTATCTCTCCACATCCACACCAACATTTATTGTTTTGGAACTTTTTGATAAAGGCCATTCTCACTGGAGATAAGTGATATCTCATTGTGGTTTTGATTTGCATTTCCCTAATGATTAGAGATATTGAGCATTTTTTCATATGTTTGTTGGCTTCTGCCTTCTTTTGGAAAGTTTCTGTTCATGTCCTTTGCCCACTTTTTGATAGGGTTGTTTGGTTTTTCCTTGCTGATTTTCCTGAGTTCTAAATAGATTCTAGCTATCAGCCCTTTATCAGATGTGTAGCTTGCGAAAATTTTCTCCCATTCTGTAGGTTGTTTGGTCTTGTGACAGTTTCTTTGGCTATGCAGAAGCTTTTTAATTTGATCAGGTGCCATTTATTTATTTTTGTTGATGCTGTGATTGCCTTTGGAGTCTTCTTCATAAATTCTTTGCCTAGGCCAATGTCTAGAAGAGTATTTCCAATGTTTTCCCCTAGAATTCTAATAGTTTCACACTTTAGGCTTAAGTCTGTTACCCAGCATGAGTTGATTTTTGTGAGAGGTGAAAGATGTGGATCCTGTTTCAGTCTTCTATATGTGGCTACTCAATTTTCCCCACACCATTTATTGAGTAAGGATTCTTTTCCCCAGTGTATGTTTTTGTCTGCTTTGTCAAAGATTAGATGGCTATATGAGAATGGTTTTATATCTGGGTTCTCTGTTCTGTTCCACTGGTCCATGTCCCTGTTCTTGTAACAGTACCAAGCTGTTTTAATTGCTATAGCCTTGTAGTATAATTTGAAGTCTGGTAAATTGATATCTCCCATTTTGTCTTTATTGCCTAGGATTGCTTTTGCTGTACAGGGTCTTCTCTGGTTCCAAACAAAGCATAAAGTTATTTTTTTCTATATCTGTGAAAAATGATGGTATTTAAATAGGGATTGCATTCACTCTGTAGATCACTTTGGGTAGTATAGACATTTTAACAATGTTGATTCTGCCACCCCATGAGCATGGTATGGTCTTCCACCTGTTTACATACTCTGCTATTTCCTTTCTCAGTGTTTCATAGTTCTCCCTATAGAGGTCTTCCATCTCTTTAGTTAGATATATTTCTTAGTTAAATATATTCCTAGGTACTTTATTTTCTTTGTTGCTATTTTGAAGAGAATTGAGTCTTTTATTTGGTTCTCAGTTTGGCTGTTATTGGCGTATATGAATGCCTCTGATTGGTGTATATTGATTTTGTATCCTGAGACTTTACTGAATTCATTTATCAATTCAAGGAGTCTCTTGGTTGAATCCTTGGGGTTTCCTAGAGATAATATCATAACATCAGCAAAAAGTGAGAGTTTGATCTCTTCTGCCCCCATTTGGACACCTTTAATTTCCCAATTTGTTCTTTTTGCTTAAGATTGCTTTGCTATACGGGGACTTCTCTGGTTCCATACAAAGAGTAGAATTATTTTTTATAGATCTGTGAAAAATGATGTTGGTATTTTAATAGGGGTTGCGCTGAATCCACAGATCACTTTGGGTAGTATAGACATTTTAACAATGTTGATTCTGCTGACCCATGAGCATGGTATGGTTTTCCACCTGTTTACATCCTCTGCTATTTCCTTCCTCAGTGTTTCACAGTTCTTCCTGTAGAGGTCTTTCATCTCTTTAGTTAGATATCTTTCTAGGTATTTTATTTTCTTTGTTGCTATCGTGAAGGGTACTGAGTCTTTGATTTGGTTCTCAGTTTGACTATTGTCAGCATGTAGGAATGCTACTGATATCTGTACATTGATTTTGTAACCTGAGACTTTGCTGAATTTGCTTATTAATTCCAGTAGTCTCATGGCAAAATCTTTGGGGTTTTCTAGATATAAGATCCTATGGTCAGCAAAGAGTGATAGTTTGACCTCTTCTTCCCCCATTTGGATGCCCTTGATTTCCTTCTCTTGTCTGATTGCTCTGGCTAGGACTTCCAGCATTCTTTAGACAAAAATGTAAGACAGATCACATTACTTCTCTGTTTAAACCTTACAATGGCTTTCCAACTCACCCCTAAAAAAGCCCAAGTCCTTACCATTTACCATGTCCTCCATGGCCTATGTGATCTCCTTCAACTTGTCTGCTCCAGATCAAATCACACTCCATCTCTCTCTCACATACTGTCAAGTACCCCAAGCATGCTTCTGTGTCAGGACCATTGATCTTTCCTGGAAAGTTCTTTGTACCCATCACTATCTGGCATGCCATGTATTTTCCATACTATTTATTGTCAGTCTTCTAAGCTTTGTGAGGGCAGATATTTTTGTCAGTTTTTTTCACCACTGTATCCCTAACATCTAGAAGAAAGCCTGACATATAAGAGTGCTCAATAAATATTTTTTAATGAGTGATTAAACTATCTTCATACCACTCTTACTAAGTATCAGATATCTTTTGTACACACTTCATGTTATCTCAGCCAGCCTCTTACTGCAACCATTCTACAGCCACCAGTTCCACACAGATTTAGACCAGCTTGTCCTGGCTTAATGTGACAGTGACTAACCTCAGACCATGTGATGGATCTTTCACTCTTATACTGGGGCTTCTCTTATGCCAAAGTGTGGAAGTCTATTTACTCATGAGAGCCACCCAAAATGGTGGGAAAGTTAACTCAGTTGAGGCAACTTTTGACAGCTGGAAAGCAAAGCTAATGGATAAATGCTTCCTCCTCTCATCCTCTAGGGCAAAGTTTGCAAACTTTTTCTGTAAAGAGACAAATAAAAATAATTTAGGCTTTGTGGGCCATACAGTCTCTGTCATTAACTACTCAACTCTGCCATCATAGCCTGAAAGCAGTCATAGAAAATACATAAAATAATGGTGTAGCTATGTTCCAATAAAACTTTATTTGCAAAAACAGGTGGCCAGATGAATTTGTTTCATAGTCCATAGTTTGCTGATTCCTGCTCTAGGTGGCTGTCTGAGACACATTTCAAAAGGCTCCTCAGAAGTTCCCATCAGGATCAAATGCCAGTTTTCTACAGAGGTTTTCAAATCAACAACATGTTCTTGTATTGGCTTTCCTTCCTTCTCTGTTTCATTCCTCCTGTCCTTCCCCAGATTTATTTCCCAAATAAATGTCTTCAATATAAGCCTCAGTCTCTGGCTTTGCTTTCAGAGGAACATGGACTACACCACTGTCCTCAAAAACATGACTGCATTCTTAGTATGGGCCAAATGTTGTCTAATTCCTGGTAGTGTGTACAAACAGTTCTTGATCTCATGATAGGCTATTTTACTAGAAAATATATCATAAGCAAAAATTAGGTACATGAAATCTGATTTTTCTAAAAAACAATGCAATGTTAGCTCCGCTAGTTTCAAGAGCCAGGTGTCCATTTTTCCATAGAAAGTGTTTTAAATGAACATTATAGATAGAACTGGCCAAAATGGTAAACAAAGCATTAAATTTTATTTAATATAATAAGTTAAATGGTCAAACTACTAAATTCTTATTTTTGTGACTTCTGCCTAAGTTGTATGCAATGTATGAGAAGAACATCTTATGTGAGGAAATTCTGACAGACATCTGGGAGGAAATGCCAAACCTTTTTAATGGCAGCTGAAAACCTGATCCAGGAATGTTAGGTTTCCTGCTCTTGAGCTTTTTCTTTTCTTTCTTTCTTTTTATTACTGTTTCCGTGTGGCAACATAGGCTTGACAATCAGTTGTTAGATTTTCTGCTACATACAGTGTTGTTGAAATTTTCCTCAAAGTTGTCTGTGTTTGCCTGCCATAACTTTGATGAGTGATAACACAATTATATCCGGCAAAGCACCATAAATATGAAATTCACTAACTTGGATCAGCGTAATAGTTAAGAACGGCGACATGAAGTCCCGATGTGGCGGCATGCCGCTGCAAGCAAACATTAAGAACATTCACATTGCAATCTGCACATTTCTAACCATAGGCAGCCATTTCGCAAGGTACGGTATTGTCCACAGACAGGTCTTACAGGGAAGTGTTGACAGTACAACCAGTAAAGAAACAACTATTAGAAAAACAAGTTCTTCTAATGGTGAATTTCCCAACCTATATAGGCCCACTTTGCCTGGAATATAGGAAAATAAATCCTTATCTCAAGTTAGAATGCCAGGCTTCAATTTCTGCTTCTTCTATTTCCTAGCTTTGCCACCTTGGACAAAGCTTCACTTCTCTAAGCCTCAGGTGAGATTTTTTTTATTTGAAAAGTGGGAATAATAATAGTAGTACCAACTTCATAGGATTGTTGTGAGGATTAAATAATAATTTATGAAAAGAATTCAACACAATGCTCAGCACACAGCAAATGCTTAGCAAATGTTGCCTGCTGCCACCATCGTCATTGCAATCATCATTATTGTTATCACTTCTTTCAGTAGACCATTTGAACTTACTTTATCTTCTCTGAATATCTGGAGCAATGTTTCTCAAACTCTGTAGCCCCATTTCTATGAGCATACATCTTCACACAGTATGCTCCACATTCTGGCATGCTACCACCAGCATCATCGAAAATCTTCTTAGCTATTGGGATCTTTCATTCTAATTTCAGTTGGTCTTACTTTTTGTAGCTGGAATCACAAAATTATTTCTATTTCTATTCGTCCAGGCCTCTATGTTCATGCTGTCCCATACACATCACATTCCCCTAGCACTGTATCTCCCTTCCTGTCCTCAAGGAGTTTGCTGGTGGTGATAGATGAGCAAATTAGTAACCTCAACTTAGTTTTGAGATTTTTTTTCAAGCACATGCAGTAGAAGAACAAAGTACAGGGTAACAGATTCAGATTCAAGTTGGGATAGAGGGAATATGCGCTTCCATGCAATTCTTCTGCCTTCTAACTCTCCCCAACCCCTTATGAAAGCATCTTTCACTGGTCAGCCCTCTCTGGTCAGCCCTCCCACTCACTTGAAAATTGCCTTTTGCTTATCATCACTACCTTCTACCCAGATCCTCCTCTATTATGGTCACCCCATTAAAATTCCCATTAGCTCAAAAATAAGATTTCAATGAACTATCTGAAGAATAAAGAATAGATCAAATTAATTCACACTAAAAAGAGCAAATAATTGCTGGCTCCATGTACTAGTTCATTCTATTTTCAGCTCTTTATATTGAAATTCCCTCTCCGTTAGTTTGGTAATAAAAGCGTGAAGTGAGAGTATCAAGAACTTCCAGTGTCCTCCCAGAGGATCTATGTTAAAATCTTAAGCTAGTTATCCCTAAGGGCTACATTCCCAAAGGTGGAATTTCAGTATGACTGACTCGTGTGTATGTGTGTTTGGAGTGGCAAAAAGTGGAGAGGTTTGCCTGGATGTGAACAATTGCTCCTTACATAGCTCTTTGGAAAGTATGAATTTTTTGCATATTAAGTGGTTTTAGAGTAGGCCCTATCTGTGAAGAGAAAATTTCAAACCTGATACATGTATTGCTGAGGCAAATAAAGGATCCTTTGCAAATATATAAGTGTCCTTTTTACAGTAGGTAGCTTATGTAAGGGTGAGACATAATTTAAAATGAAATGTAGGAGTATGGAATGATTATGAAGTTTCAAGGTAGATTTTTTTACTGTTGGCATCTTTGAGAAATAAAGCTTAATCCAAGATGATCTGAGAAGATGAATCAGAGGTTAAAGAACACTACACAAATACTTCTGTTGTCTAAAGCTAAATTGCTTTTGGGCATTCCTCCATCTGTAAAGAGGCAGGAGACAAGATTAATGTTTGTTTGACATTCTAGCCATTAGGTACAGAGTTTAGTCTTCGGTGAGGAAAGGGAATCACTTGTAGTTTTAAAAAATGGGGGACAAAAAGCCTTCAGCTAGGGAAAGAAATGTTTAGACTAGATATTAGGAAAAAGAATGTTCTCATGAACAAGAGCCACAGAGTATTAGAGTAGGTTCCCAAAAGAGGTCAAAGGAGCTTCTGTGCAAAAAAGAATGGTTTCATTAAGATGTTATAGAAATGTAAACAATGGCTTGAAAAATGCAAGTGGAAGCAAGGCCTCTTTCTGATTCTATGGCCTACTAGGTAAGAAAGCTAGACCACTCAATAGCAAGCCATGTTCAAGGCCATAGGGAAAAACAGTAATCCCTGGAAGAATGACATTCTATTGATGAAAACTATAGAGATTAAAGAATCTCCTCCTTAATACCGACATCTAAGAAGTCTTCCAGAAATACACTGAGATGAGCATGTCAATCAGGTCAAAGAGGAAAGAGTCAAAGGTGAGCGTGGAAGCCCATAACGTCAGAAAATTTCAAAAAGATGAACACATACAGTTTTAATTCTCTGAAGTCTGGGAGTAAAACAATATTTTATGAACTGGAAGATCATTTCATAGGAAGGCCAAAACCCAAGCATTTATGTACACACATAGTAGGTCAGCTTTTCAAGCGATAGGCAAATCTCCAAGAAAGACATCTAAAGTTCCAGTTTATAATCCAAAAGTACACACTGTGTTCCTGCCACCAGATCCATAATCATATGTTCCATTAAAGTCAGCAAACCTTATTTCAAACCATATTTATGAAAATCCAAAAAGAACTAATAAAGTATGGCAACCTAGTTTTGAGAATTTTTCAAGTGCACGTAGTAGAAGAATAAAGGAGGGTGTAATCAATTCTGCATCAAGTTGGGACAGAGGGAAGATGCCCTTCCATGCAGTTCTTCTGCCTTCTAACTCTCCCTAGCCATTTTTATTGCATTGTGATGATATTACTCTAGGGTCACAGTTGTTTTGCAAGGCCACAAAAAATGAGGATATGTGATAGGCAATCTGTCTGAAAAATCTGCCTCCCATCAGTGGGTAGAGCTGATTTGGTTTATTTGGTTGGCTAAGCCCATAATGCCTCCATCTTCCATGTCTCTCTGTTTTTCTTTCCCATTCTGATTCAAAAAGGATGACACCCCAGAGGATAGAAAACTTTTGAAAATTTGAAAAAAAACCTCAACATTCCAGTTAGTATGGCTGTATAACAAATCATCCCAAAATCTAGTGGCTTGAAACAGTAATAATCATTTATTATTTCTCATAGTTTTGTCATCACTATTTGATCCAGCAATCCCACCAGAATTCAGAAGCTGCTCAGCTGAGTGATCCAGTCTCAGGGTCTCTCATGAGGCTGCAGGCATCTGAAGGCTTGAGTAGGGCTGGCAGATCCACTTGCAAGGTAGCTCATTCACTTTGCCAGCAAGTTGATGGTGGCACTTGGCTGGGGTCTCACTTCCTCTCCATAGGGACCTCTCCACAGAGCTGCTTGAATGTCCTCACAGTATGTCCTTACAGTATGCCAAAGCAAGTGAACCAAGAGAGCAAGGCTAAAGGTGCAATGCATTTTACAACCTAGCTTTGGGAGTCACACACGTTCAATTCTGTATTCCATTGTTCACATCAGGTCAACCCTAATCCAGTCTGAGAGGAGATCACAGAAATACATGAACAACAGGAAGCTAAGATTAGAGCTCACTTCAGTAGCTGGCTACCACACTCAAGTGTAGGCAATATACTGATAAGACATTTGTGGACAGTTACTCATTGAATCCAAAATTTGACTTAGTCACTTGGGATAATTGATCTTTTATAATTTTTTGTTGTTGCTTCACACCCAAGCTGGTCTTAGGGACAGCATGTCTTCTCTTCCTTGGTTTCAGGTATGACTTATTAGGTTCATGGTGAAAATGCCTATTTTTATAGACACTAAAGCACCATTTGGTAATTCTAGCTTCCATGGGATTCTGCTCAGCCCCTTTTGAATTTGTCCATTTAACAGTTATTAAATGCCTACTGTGTACTAGGGATACAATGTTTAACAAGGTAGGCTGGGTGCAGTGGCTCATGCCTGTAATCCTAGCACTCTGGGAGGCCAAGGCAGGCAAATGGCTCAAGGTCAGGAGTTCGAAACCAGCCTGAGCAAGAGCGAGACCCCATCTCTACTAAAAATAGAAACAAATTAATTGGCCAACTAAAAATATACAGAAAAAAATTAGCCAGGCATGGTGGCGCATGCTGTAGTCCCAGCTACCAGGAGGCTGAGGCAGGAGGATCACTTGAGCCCAGGAATTTGAGGTTGCTGTGAGCTAGGCTGATGCCACAGCACTCTAGCCCGGGTAACAGAGTGAGTCTCTGTCTCAAAAAACAAACAAACAAAAAAAAAAACAAAAACAAGACAAGCAAGGTCCTCAGTCTCACGTAACATATTCTAGTGGACAAAAACAAACAATAAAAGAGAGAAAAATAAACATGAAAATATCAGATAGCAATAAATACTAGAGTGAAAATAAAATAAAATAGCTGGATGGATAGGTAATGGCTCAGAAAGGTGGTTTATTTAGGTTGTATGATAAAAAAAAGCCTTCTCTGAGGAGATGATAGCAGAGTCCTAGATGACAAGAACACAGATATTTGAAGAGAGAGGATTCCAAACAGAAAGAACAGTCAATCCAAGGTCCCTGAGGGAAGCTTGATACACGTTAGGAAGAAGAGGGTCCAAAGGCTGGAGTGGAGTGGGCAAATGTGAAAGAAGAATGAAGCGAGGTCATATGAATGGGTAGAGGACTTACAGATCTATAGACCCAGGAAGGGGGTTCAGATCTTATCCCAAGTGTAACTGAAAGACATCCTAAGGTCCCTTATAATAAATGCTCATTTTCTTCTCTGCATTTCTTTCTTATTTCCTTCCTTCCTACAGTGGAGTTTCTCTATATTGGGGCTCCTTCCTCCTTCCAGACATACAGGAGAATTACATTCCTTTACCTCTTCACAGGTAGGTAGAATATGACTAGTACTGGCCAACTGATTATGAACAGAAATGACATGTGCCACTTCCGGGTCAAAGTCTTTAATTGTCAATGAAGACCTGCAATTCTCTCTTCTTCTGTTGTAGCAACAAAGGTCACATGCCCTAGATGGTACCCAGCTGGATGATGGACACTTCATTAGATTTGATCCTTGAGTGATTATATAACGGGTACGAGAAACAAAACTTTTTGTGCATCTTAAACCACTGAGATTTTGGAGTTGTTAGTTAACAGAACATAACCTAAAGTATTCTTATTGATAAGCCTCCAAAATGTTCTTCAGTGAAAAATAAATTCTAAACTGAGTTATTGCTTGTTGACTCAAATCATTGTTTTATAGCCACTGCTTGTTTTTCCCTCATTATAAATTAAATCATCACTCATCTTGATCTTCAGTTTCTCTGAACAGTTCCCTTTACTCTTCATTTCTGTTCCTACCTTTAGTCATGAGGAAACCTAAAGTGTTGTCAGCATTTATTAATAAATCATGAAACTAACATTTATAAAGTCTATGTTTTCTTGCTCAGAGAAGGAAGTGGAGTTCCTTATTTAAATTTGGGGAAGTGGGGAGCTATCTTTTTCACAAGTTGCTGTCACACAGATGTTGGGAAGAATTTCAAAAGGAGGAGCAGGACATAGAGAAGCTAACTCCATTTCTATTCTCAAGACAATACATAGAACCCAGAGGGGAAAATGCAGTTGCTTGTCTCTTCTATTTTCCCTCTCAAAGCCATCCATAATTTTTGCTAACTCTCTCGGGGTTTAATTTTTGCTAATTCCTTCAGAGTTCATTCCATTCATTGTATCTGTTTAGAAAGCCCCTATCACTAACCAAAATCTTCTCTATCTAAGCATCTATCTTCTCTGTCTTCTCTATCTAAGCATCTCTGTCTAGATGCTTCTGCCAGGGGTATATTGTAAATGGGAATTCCAGTCAACACAAAGAAGCTCAGAAAGACTTAATTTCTTTCAAATGTCCTTGGCTTATACCATTGTGTCCAGGCATGACATTCTTTAAACCATTTCTAATTCCTTTGACCAAACAGGCTGCACTAATATTACGTGGGGGTTTCAGCTCCATCCAAGCAATCAGCCTTGCCAAACCATCTGCTAAAGCTCCTGGGTTTCTTCTATGTAGTGAGGCCCACACATCATATGGTACAGATCTTTACCCTCTGAACCATGTCTGAGACATCTTATTGGAATAATTTACCTCAATCACACATGATCTTTTCAAAGATATTTTCTTATTTTAAAAACTCCAATAAAATCTCATAGTGGACAGAGCTATTCAAAAAGTTCCACATTCATGAACTAGAGCTTAAAACAAGGCTGCCTTCCCCTTCCAGTGATGTTCCAGGGCTGGCAAATATTGAAGACATGGTGAGCAACCAAGAAATACGTCAGTTGTTAAATGTTTCGGGTAAAGCCAACCTAGAATCATCTAAGAATCACTCGCAAGTAGCAAGTGCATGAGGGGCTTTCGATGTACACAACTAGCCATGTGCTAATAGGAAAATATCTCAGAATCCTTAAGGGTCTCCTCCTATACCTTCATCAGAACAAACTTCCTCAATCATCTCTATTTGTGACAGCAGTAATAATGGAGCCAGGCTACAGGCCTGATCTCTGTTCAGGCCAGTTAACTTTCCCAGGTTCCATGGTCAAAAGCAGGAACACTGACCCCCATTAATCATGTAAAAAGCAATATTTGTTCAACACATACTTTATGGACAGCATAGGCATTTTACACACTTACTTTTGGTCCCAAAGTTGGACTTATTGAGAGAATAAGTAGATGATATAATAAATAACTATAAATGGGAAAATCTCTCAAAACCACCCTTTTCTTCTTGATGTCAGCATATATACCAGACATTTTCATAGAAGACCACTCATTAATCCTCAGAACTCTGTAAAGCAGTTTTTGTTTCTCCCATTTAGCAGATGAGAAAAACTAAAGCTCAGAATCACATAATGGCTTACCCAGCTGAGATTGTGGAGACAGTGAGTTCAGAGTTAAAACCTGAACCCAGATGCTGAGCTTCTTCCCTTTCTATTTGCTGCTTCTCAAAGCTTGGGAGGGAGGAGATGGCCACAGTTAATACGTGAAATGTATCTTCTTTGAATATCAAAGGCAGAAAATGTGGGGTAAAGACTGCAAGTTCTTAGCAGAGTAAAATTATTTAGCACAGTGAAGTTTTGATTGTCAACTCATATCAATAGTAACAAACATAATATTTCTAACTTAGGCAGTGGTTATATTTTTTAAACATATAAAGAAGATATTATGAAAATGTAAACTATTAACATATATAATAGACTTATCTCAACAAACGTGATTAATTAGGATGGTTGACTGGTTGATTGAAAAATCAATTTACAGCAGATATTCATTAAACATTATATTTAATTACCTTAAACATTTAATTAAAATATATTAATGAATGGTTATTCACAAATCTTTTTATGTTTGCCCATATGTAAGCCTTTCTTATAGTACAAGTTTCTGTACACTAGCAATAAACATTCTGAAAAGGAAATTAGGAAAACAATTCCATTTACAATGGCACTAAAAGAATAAAATATTTGGGATTTAACCAAGGTGATAAAAGATTTGTATACTGAAACTACAAAACATTGCTGAAAGAAATTAAAGAAGACCTAAATAAATGGAAAAATACCCCAAGTTCATGGATTGGAAGACTTCACATTGTTAAGATGGTAATCTCTCCAAAGCAAACTACAGATTCAACACAATCCCTATAAAAATCCCAATGGCCTTTTTTGCAGAAATGGAAAAGCTGATCCTAAAATTCATATGGAATTGCAAGGGACCCCAAAAAACCAAAACAATCTTGAAAACAATGAACACAGTTGGAGCACTCACACTTCCCAATTTCAAAACTTACTATAAAGCTACAATAAGCAAAATGGTATGGTGCCAGAATTAAGATGAGCATATAGATCAATGGAATAAAATTTAAAGTTCATAAGTAACCCAAATCATCTCTGGTCTATTGATTTTTGACAAGGGTGCCAAGATCATTCAATGAGGAAAGAATAGTCTCATCAACAAATGTTGCTGGGGCAACTGGATATCCACATGACAAAAGAATGAAGTTGGATTTCATTTATATAGCTTACCTCAAATGATGTACAAATGTTGTTATGAACGTAATGTTCTTGTCCACCCCAAAATTCATATGTTAAAGCTTTAACCCCAATGTAATGGTATTTGGAGACGGGGTCTTTTGAAGATGTAAATAGAGTTGGATGAAATTATGAAGCTATAATGGTGGGATTAGTGCCTTTATTAGAGGAGGTACTAAAGAGCTTTCTCTCTACTATGAGGACACAGGGAGAAGGAAGCCATCTGAAAGCCAAGAAGAGAATCCTAACTGGAAATAGACCATGCTGGCACCTTGATCTTGGACTTCCTAGCTTCCAGAAATATGAGAAATAAATTTCCGTTGCTTAAGGTAACCAGTCTATGATATTTTCTTACATCAGCTTAAGCACACTAATACAAACATTAACTTAAAATGGATCAATGACCTAAATGTAAGAACTAAAACTATAAAATTCTTAAACAAAGGCATAGAAATAAATCTTTATGACCCTGAATTTAGTTTCTTAGATATGATAACAAAAGTACAAGCAAAGAAAAAAAATAGATAAATTAGACTTCATAAAATTAAAAACTTTTGTGGATCAAAGGATACTGTCAAGAAAATAAAAAGACACACAGGTCACTCCTGGCAGGCACACCCCTAGGCCAGCCAAGCAACCATGTGCCCATGCTCCTGGCCAAAGAAACAGCCCTGTGGCCTCAACTCCAGTGAATGAGATCCTAAGTTGTTCCCCCACCTGAGAAACAGCTCAGCAAGCCCACTCCTGACAAAGCTGCACTACCATTGCCACAATCTATCTCAGCCTAGGCCACTGAGACACTCACAAGTGTCACTATGTATGGATTATAGCAGATAACACTACAGGAAGTCTAAACTTCTGCATCTACTTAGAATCCAGGCCAATGCACTTCACTAAATTGACACACCAAGACCTATTTATACAAACAAATATTTCCCTAGAAAACCTACTCCATATTTGGAGAGGTGATTTTTCCACCAGATGTGTAGGAATTAATGTAGACACACATCAAGCATGGAATAGAAAAACAACATAACACCTCCAAAGAAAAATAATAATTCTCTGGCAACAGACCCCGATCATAAGGAAATATGTGAAATGCCATAAAAAGAATTCAAAATAATGATCTTAAAGAATCTCAGTGAGATACAAGAGAATGAAGATAGACAATCCAATGAAATCAGGAAAAGAACTCATGTTTGAATGAGAAGTTCAGCAAAACTATTAATAGAAATATTTCAAAGAACCTAACGATGCATTTCAAGGAACTAGAAAAGCAAGAACAACCACATCCAAAAGTATTAGAAGAAAAAAAATAATAAAAAACAAAGAAGAAATAAACAAAATTGAAACCAAAAAAAGAGAAAAGATAAACAAAAAATTTTTTGAGCTTTTGAAGATAAACAAAATTTACAAGTCATTGGCTAGACTAAGAAAAAAGAGAGAAGACTCAAAATCAGAAATGAAAAAGGAAATGTCACAACAGATACCACAGAACTACAAAGGATCATTAAAGACTACTATGAACAACTATACACCAATAAATTCAAAAAACCTAGAGGAAATGGATAAATTCCTGGACTCATATAACCTACCAAGATTGAACCAAGAAGAAACATAAAACCTGAACAGACGAATAACAAGTAATGAGAGTCAATCAGTAATACAAAGTCTCCCAACAAAGAAAAGTCCAGGACCAGATGGCTTCACTGCTGAATTCTACTGAAACCTTTAAAAAAGAATTAATACCAATTCTTCTCAAATTATTCAAAAAAAATTGAAACACAGGGAATTCTTCGTAAGTCATTCTACAAGGCCAAGATAACCTTGATACCAAAATGAGACAAGGACACAGCCAAAAAAGAAGACTACAGGCCAATATCCCTGATGAACATAAATGCAAAAATCCTCAACAAAATACTAGCAAACCAAATGTAACAATACATGTAAAAGATAATATACCATGATAAAGTGGAATTTATCTCAGGAATGCAAGAATGGTTCAACCTACGCAATTCAATAAACATCATACATCACATCAATAGAATGAAGGACAAAAATCATACAACCATCTCAATAGATGCAGAAAAAGCATTTGATAAAATTCAACATCCCTTCATGTAAAAAAAAAACTCCTAATAAACTAGAGATAAAAGGAAAGTACCTCAACATAACAAAGGCCATATACAACAACTCCACAGCTAGCATCATATGAACCAGAACATCACAAGGATCCCCACTTTCACAACTGTTATTCAACAGGGTACTGGAAGTCCTAGCCAGAAAAATAAAGCAAGAGAAAGAAATAAAGAGCATCCAAATTGAAAAGGAGGAAGTCAAATGGTCCCTTTTTGCAGACAATAC
The DNA here is from genome assembly GCA_963574885.1 of Lepilemur ruficaudatus. Lineage (NCBI taxonomy): Eukaryota > Metazoa > Chordata > Mammalia > Primates > Lepilemuridae > Lepilemur > Lepilemur ruficaudatus. The sequence goes on from CAUYRT010042161.1 coordinate 68,177, forward strand.
GATCTTATATATATTACAGAAAAACCTAAAGACTCTACCAAAAAACTCTTAGAACCAATAAATGAATTCAGTAAAGTTACAGGATACGAAATCAATATACAAAATCAGTATAATTTCTATACATGAACAACAAACTAGCTTAAAAAGATATCAAAAAATCAATCCATTTATAATAACTGCAAAAAAATACCTAGGAATAAATTTAACCAAGGAGGTGAAAGACCTCTACAAGAAAAATTATAAAACACTGATGAAATAAATTGAAGAGGATATAAACAAATGGAAAAATATCCCATGCTCATAGATCAGAAAAATTAATTTTGATAAAATGACCATGTCCAAAGAAATCTATAGATTCAATGCAATCCCTATCAAAATACCAATGACAGTCCTCACACAAATAGAAAGTAAATCCTAAAATTTGTATGGACCCACAGAGACCCCCAAAATGCAAAGCAATTCTGAGCAAAAAGGACAAAGCTGGAGGTTTCCTATTATCAGACTTCAAAATATGCTACAAAATGTAGTAACAAAGACAGCATGGTACCAGCATAAAAACCATACACATAGACCAATGGAATAGAATAGAGAACCTGAAATTAACCCACATATCTACAGCCAACTGATTTTTTCATAACGGTGCTAAGAACACTCATTGGGGAAAGGATAGTCTCTTCAATAAATGGTGCTTGGAAAACTGGATATCTGTAGGCAGAAGAATAAAACTAGACTTCCACCTTTCACCTTATACAAAAAAAAATCAACTCAAAATAGGTGAAAGACCTAAATGTAAGACCTGAAACTATGAAACTACTATAAGAAAACATAGAGAAAATGCTTTAGTACATTTGTCTGGGAAAAGATGTTTTAAGGATAAGACCTCAAAAGCATAGGCAACAAAAGTAAAAGTAAATAAATGGAATTTTATGAGGCTAACTTCTGCACAGCAAAGGAAAGAATCAATAGAGTGAAAAGACAAGCTACAGAATGGGAGAAAATATTTGCAAATCATTCATCCAACAGAAGATTAACATACAGAATATACAAGGAGCTCAAACATCTCAAAAGCAAAAAAAAAAAAAAACAAAAAATGAACAATCCAATTTAAAAATAGGCAAATGATATGAACAGATATTTCTCAAAAGAAGACACACATATGGCCAACAAATGTATGAAAAAATGCTCAACATCACTAATCACGGAAATGCTAATCAAAACCACAATGAGGTATCGTTATCTCACCTCAGTTAGGATGTCTATTATCAAAAAGACAAAAAATAATAAATGATGGTGAGGGTGTGGAGATAAGGGAACCCTTACACATTGTTGGTGGGAACATGAACTAGTACAGCCACTATGGAGAACACTATGGAGGTTCCTCAAAAAATTACAAATAGAACTACCATGTGATACAGCAATCCTACTACTGGCCATTTATCCAAATGAAAGTAAATCAGTATATTGAAGGGACATCTGCACCACCATGTTTATTGCAGCACTGTTCACAATAGCCAAGACATGGAATCAACCTAGGTATCCAACATGGTTAAAGAATATACATCGACAATGGAATCCTATTCGGCTATAAAAATAGAATGAAATCTCATCATTCACAGCAATGTGGAGGGAACTGGAGGATATTATGTTAAGTGACATAAGCCAGGAACAGAAAGTTAATACCACATGTTCTCACTCGTATGTGGAAGCTAAAAAAAAAAATGTTGATCCCATCGAAGTAAAAAAGGATAAAAGAGGGTACTAGAGGCTGGGAAGAGCAGGGGAAGGGAGAGTTAGGGTGAGATTTGTTAAAGACTACAAAATTAAAGCTAGATAGGAGAATAGGTTCTAGTGCTCTATACCAGCAGTCCCCAATCTTTTTGGCACGAGAGACTGGTTTCATGGAAGACAATTTTTCCACAGCCTGGGGAGTGGGGAGATAGTTTTGGGATGATTCAAGTGCATTATATTTAATTTGCAGTGAAACCTCTCTGCTAATGATAATCTGTATTTGCGGCCGCTCCTCAGAGTTAGCATCACTGCTTCAGCTGCACCTCAGATCATCAGGCATTAGATTCTCATAAGGAGCGTGCAACCTAGATCCCTCACATGCACAATTTACCGTAGGGTTCATGCTCCTGTGGGAATCTACTGCCGCTGATATGACAGGAAGCAGACCTTATGCAGTGATGTGAGCGATGCGGAGTGGCTGTAAATACACATGAAGCATCACTCACTCCCTGCTCACCTCCTGCTGTGTGGCCCAGTTCCTAACAGGCCATGGACTGGTACCAGTCTGTGGCCCAGGGGTTGGGGACCACAGTTCTATATCACTGTAGTAAAACTATAGTTAATAATAATATATTATATAGTTTCAAATACCTAGAAAGGGGATACTGAGTGTTCCCAACACAAGGAAATGATGTTTGAGATGATGGACATGCTAATTACCCTCATCTGATCACTATACAGTATCTGTATCAAAATATCACCACATAGCCCATAATATGTACAACTATAATGTGTCAATTTTAAAAATAAAATTTAAAAGTATTAAAAATAAAATTTAAAAATATTTAAAAGTAAAATAAAATAAATCCAAAGAATAAAAAAATGTGCAAATCATAAATTTCATAAGGGTATAGTATCCAGAATTCCTAGATAAAGTATGAATTCTCTAATGAGTTCAGTTTTCACTCATATATCATCTTCCCAATACATCATCTACAATTTCCAGTTTTAGTAGAAATACAAGTGTTGATTTCTTATACATTTTTATAGTCTTTTCCAATCTTTTGCAAGTTGTCTTGCTCATGCTGATTTAATAGCATTTTTTTATTAATTCATTTTCATCTCATTTTTCTAAGTATTCCATTTATTAATTCTCTTTTCTCCCTCCTATCTAATCAATTTATAGACTATTTAACTTGTGTAATGCCAATAACATTTACATTCAACCTAAGAAGTCTGCTTGGCAGGCATCAGCTCAGCCAGTGAGAAGAGTTGCTTGCAAACTGAAGCGCAGCCATCCAGTCTTGGGCATTCCGAGCTATGGCCTCAGTCAATATGCCTCACCAAGGGCATGGGAAGAGGTGGAGGCTGACGCAGTGAGGCAGAGACATGGATTTGTTAACAGAGTTTCTGTTGTGTGTGTGTATTTTTTACTTGCTGATGAATATTTTAAGAAATTTCAAATTATCTAACCTTTTGACAAACTTACTTCCAAACCACAGAGGTAGCAGTGTAATCGATGTGATTTGGCAACCTTGCATAACATGACTCAGAGCATCTAGGACACGAGAAGTAGTCATGGGACTCAACAGACTTTGACACTCATGGGGGAGATGCTAAACTACCAACAGGATTAGATTTGGGAGATTCAGAGACAGATGTCACTTGAGAAAAGGAGGCAGGTTCTATGGCTCAGGGACAGAAGGCCATATTTAATAGCTTAAGAGAGGCAGCAGGGGTCAATTTGGTGAGTCAAACTGAGACTCAGTAGAGAACACTGGGTACCTGATGGACTTCAGAGGCTGTTTTCAAGGGTGTCTGAGAAGAGGAAGTTTCTGTGGTTCAAGAAGAGAAGATTCAAGACCATGATCCCTTAGCAGCCTCAGCAGGTTCGATTTTAGAGATTCTACATCCAGATGCCACAGTCCTCTCAAGATTTAACTTGACCTAAAATACTCAGGTTTCTTAGATCTATCTTTCTTCAGACAGGAATTAGTAAGACTCTTCTCTCTTCTTGGGAAGAGAGAGAAATGCTCTCAAACTCTCTCAAAGGGAAAACCACACAGAATGAGAAGGACTAGGGTAGTGTTACCACTTGGCACTAAAAGCATTCTGCTAAGAATTTTATAGCTGTGTGGGTGTTATCATTTTCAGGCCTAAATAGCTGCTTTCATCATTCTACTCCAACCCCTTGTCTTATAGAAGAGAAATTGAATCTCCAATTCATACAATTAGCCATTTCTGTAAAATAGTGGGCTGGAGGATAACCAAGTACCTTCCTCATAGGAATATCATAAAGAAAAACATGGGTAATGCCAGTAAAGCCCTTAGCACAATGCCTAGTAGGTAGCAAGTGATCAGTATTTAACAGCCTCCTAAGATAACATTGAGAGAGGGCAAATGCCTTGGTCTGGGTCTCATTTCTAATTATTCAAAATCTCGCTTTCCAACAACATTTGGGGTGCTGAAATTGTCAGATTTCCCCCCAAATCGAAGCCCAGTAGGTTTTCCCAATAATAATAAACCTGATCTGATTTAGAATAAACTCACTGGGAGGCTGATGAGTTTTTAAATATTTAATTTGTCAACAGGAACCACAAAGAATGTAGGCAGCTGAAGGGTCCAAAGCCCCTCACAAGTCTTCTGCTTGGTCCTTGGACTCAGTCAAAGCCAGACTAAACTACTGAGCCTATGAGTTAACAGCCCACTCCTCAGGCTCCCCCTCCTGTCCTTCTGGAAGGAGAGCAGAAGCACAAAGGTCATCCAGGGAAGGTGGGCTGCCCACCAGCTCATTCCATGGGGCCATCACCAGAGATAACCTGATCAGTAGCCTGGCGCCAGTGTGGACTAGTCCTCTCGGTTCAGCAACCCCCAGCCCGAGCCATTCCTAATCCTTAAAAAAGAAGAAAAATAGGCCCTTGATTTCCCTTTGGCCCTTGACCCTGGCTATCTACATGGATCCTCCCCAGCTGTGCTGAATCACTCCTTTCTACCTTTCTGTCTCTGTCCTCCCAGCATTGCCTTTGCTAAGTAACACAGGCGGACGCCCAGACTCGACACCTTTCCCGACTTGCAGTCTGGATCTCAGAGGAATGCTCTTTCATGTGAGGCTTTGGAGTCTATGGTAAAGATTGCATTAGGGACAGTTACCTGCCAGCTATTAACCATCGCCTCTGGTCTGACCTGAATTCACAGAGGGCATGGTCACCCGACAACTTAATCAATGAGCCCCTTTGGCTTTAGGGTAGCAGGGGCCAAGAGCTCCATCAAAGAAGCTTATGTGCTTTCAGCAACTCAGAAGATTCCAGTTGTTTTCAGCAGGCCTGAGAGGTTAAAATAAACAAATAAGAAAATGCCGGGTTGCCCTCTCATTTCTTCTCATACCCCATGCCAGCCAGGGCCAGGGCTGGACAGGCTGCCCCCAAACAGGCTGCGGTGGTGCCCACGGAGGCCAAGCCACGCGACCAGAGCTTTCCCTGCACTAAGTGTCTGCCTTTCTCTCCCTCCACACTCTCCCTTTCTAAAAATGCACGAAATGCCCATTGCTGTGTAATTACCAAATGAATAAAAGGCCCTCCAACCCCTCTCTCCTGGCACGGAGTTCATCCAGGCTGAGGCTGCAGTTGGCAGCCTTTGGGGACATTAACACTTTCAGTGATGTTTGAAGACAAAGCCTGGTGCAGAAAAGCCAAGCAATCGCTTGCATTTGCTACTATCACTGGTTGTGATTTTCCTGTCCTATGGCAGTGAGGCCTGGGACGTGAGTGAGATCTCCACAATGGCATCACAGAGTAAATACACGTCCTCCCTATTTCCCTCAGCCTTTAGGCCCTTGCAGGGCTTTCTGAAAAGCTCATAAACACGTTTGGCTGCCAGACAGCTCACAGAAGAGAGGCTGCTCACTGAGCCATTGTCCAACCTGAGGGTCCTACTTCACAGCAGCTTTGGCCCTTCTTTCAGATGCATAGATCTTCTGAACTGGAATGGAACCGACAAATGCTTTAACTGTTTATTGGTTAGTTTTGAATGCCGGCATTCAGTCTTTAGACTCTGAATACAAGAGGGTTGTAAGTCCCTCTTGCCTAAGATGAGAAGAAAAATTGTATCAAGCACTTGTGAACGTCTGTTGACCTTGAGCATTGATGTTGAACTTGTTGCATGTGTGCACTGACTTTGTTACATGAATGCACATGTACATACACATGAGGGTGAAAGGTGGTCACAGCCAGGGCCAATATTCAACTCAGCCTCTGCTGATACTGCTCTCAAAAGGCACCAGTGAGTGTCTAATTGCCAAATCCAGTGGCCACTTCTCAGTCCTCAAGCTCCTTGATGTCCTGGCAGTATGCGAGACCATTGATCACCTGCCCCTCTTTCTCAAAGCTCTTTTTTGCAAAAACATGTAAGACCCTGCACCACTGTGCTTTTTTTCTGATCTGTCTGACCACTCTTTCCCTGGTCTTCATCTTCTTTTGGCCCTGAAACCTGCATTTCCCCATCAGGATGGTCATGTCCTTAGCCATCTTCTCTTCTTTCTCCAAGTCTCTCTTGGGGCACTGTATGCCCTACCCAGAAATCAAAGTCTGCCACTATGTGAATGACTCCCGAGTAGACATCCCTGGCCCTGCCTCTACTCTCAAATCTTATTTCTTTCTCAGCTCAACCTAGATATCACATTGGTACCTCAAACTCAGCAAACACAGACTAGAATCTCACATGTGCACACCCCGTCCCCCCAGCGCCAGCTTCCAGACCTGCTCCTGCCCTTGCATTGCCTGTTTGTGTCTGGATCACCAACCTCCGTCTAATCAGCCAGTCTTAAAACCCCAGAATCATCTTCGATTTCTTTCTTCCACTTGCCCCTCATATGGGACCGTTAATCCACCTGGCGCCTTAAATGTCTCAGGTAATTTTTTCCTTCTCCATTCCCTCTGCCACCACACTGATCAAGCCTCTATTATTCTCACCAAGAGTATTACTGGAATGTCTAAGAATTTCACAGCTTTCTTCCCCTGTCTTCCACTCCATCCTATGCATTACACTCAGATTAATCACCTCACAACACAGTTTTTATTATATTACTCCTCATCACAAAAATCAATGGCCCCACCATCCATAAAATAAAGTCCAAACTCTTTAGCCTAAAATTAAAATCACTTCAGGATCTGGCCACGAGCCATCCTGTGTTCAGCCAAATGTGACTTTCCGATATTCCCTATAAGTATTTTCCATTAACATTTGTATTTTTATTCATGCTGTTCCTGCTGTCTGAACTCTCCACCCATCTCTTTGTCTTCAAATTTACAGACTTTTTGAGACTTGGCATAAAAGCCACCTTCTCCTTAAAGATTTTTCAGACATCTTCTTCCCTTAGCCCAGCACATTCCCCAGACCAGTAACTACAGAGATTACTTACCTGGATTCTCAGTGGCTTATCCATAGCTTCGTACAGCATGTTCTACCAAAGATTCAAACACACACACACAAATGTAGTATAATCCTCCTATCTAGACTAAACATTGTTTTAGAGTAGGGTTCATATCTTATTCATTGTTATGGACTAAATGTTTGTGTCCCACTCCCAAATCCATATGTCAAAACCCCAACCTCCAATATGATGGTATTTATAATTGGGGCCTTTGGGAGGTAATTGGGGTTAGACAAGGTCATCAGGTTGGGGCCCTCAGAGATGGGATTAGTGCCCTATAAGAAGACACACCAAAGAGCTTCTCACTCATGCTCACACACTCTTTCTCTCTCTCATTCTCTTCCCAGCATATGCAAAGAAGATGCCATGTGAGCACAGAGCCATTTGCAAGCCAGGAAAAGAACCCTCACCAGAACCAGACCATGCGGACACCCTGAGAAGTAAATTTCTGTTGTTATGGCAGCCTAAGCTGCCTAAGACACTCACTGTATGTACCCATTGCTTAACACAGTGCCTGACAACATCATAAAAACTTCCAAATATTTGTCAGATAAATGAATAAATACATGTGTGGAATATGTGTCAAAAATTGTCTCTGATCAAATAAATCCTGTGGGCTCTCTAAGACCAGCAGGGCCTGCTACTCACGTTCCTCTGTACTCTGACTCCACACCACTGCTCCAGCCACACCCCTGCCCCGGCTTCACTTCAACCCAACCACTGCAAGCTCATCCCTCTTTCTAAGCCAGAGGTGGCCAACTGGCAGCCCAGAGGCCAGATGTTGCCCACAATCACTTGTTTGCCCAACAAACTTTATAATGTTTTGCAAATTTTGAGTTAGTTGCCAGCATTTAAAAATAGGGAGATTTTGTGTGAATATATGAATTGGGGCCATGGTGCAGCCTCAATGACAATAGGCTACCATTCATAGATGGGGCCTGTATTCTTCAATCATAGCCCCAACTAATTTATGTGACTTTCGTGGCCCTTGTGTAAGTATTTGAGTACAAGAGCCATGTCCCACGTCTTTTCCCACTTTCTCAGCTTAGCAGCTAAATTCTAGATCTCTGATTTTGCCCTTCTCACACCAGGAAGAATTCACCAACTACCACAGCCCAAAATTGACTCCCCTCCCCTCTTTGTATTTCCATAGCTCAGCAGAGTTAGCGTAAGTCTCCAGGAAATTAGGGTATACCAACATTTTACTTTCTCACTTTTCTCATTTCTTCAAGTAAAAGAGTTAAGAGTGAGGCTCCAGAAAAGTGGCCTGTGGTATTAATTCTCACAAGTCAGAATAAGTGTTCAAACCCAGGTCTTATGACTTCGGGTTTTGTTCTTTGTCTTAACAATGAGTTCTTCCTTTACTGGTTCGTGCTGTTGTCTTCTGCAATTCAATTCAACTTAATTTAGCAAATATTTAAGTACTGAAAATGTTATAGAAACTCTATTCTGGATCAGTAAACATCCTCAATCTAATTATTGAAAATTCTCACTCTTTGACTGGATACCCTGCCTGTTGACAGAGTACAGCCACTAAAGATAAATTTTTCCCTTCACTTAATACTTAATGAGTATCTATTTAAGCACCATGCTAGATCCTAGGAATACAACAGTAAACAAAACCAATATCTCCTTGCCCTCGTGGGGCTTAGAATATATTTGTCCTTAAACATATATTTTTTTTCTAACAAATTACAATTCCTATAGGACAGGACCTGAGTCTTAACTCTCTTTGAATGATACAATGGAATGAATTCAGTAGGTACATAATTTTTGTTATTGGTGACAAATGTTCAGTTCTTTCCAGGTGGAAGCTGTGCTTGTCTCTGCCTTTTATCCTGTGCTTCAAAGCTTCTCTCTGCTTCCTGACAGCTGGTTCTTATAGAATATAGAGATAGAACCATATTTCATAATCCTAAGGGCAAGAATATATCAAGCCAGTTCATGGGTATGTGACCGGGACAGTCACACAGGGCCCTGTACTTGATTTAATGCTCTGCAATTACCATCCCGAAATTCTTAATTATTTTTGAACAAGGAGCCCCACCACTTCTTTAGTAGTTCTGAGAACAGAGTTGGGAGTGGCAGCTGATATAACTTTAATGACAGCACTATGAGTTTATCATTAGGCTCATCTGTGGTATGTCTTTAGTCCTATTCAAATGCAAAAAAATAGTAGGGACATAGTTTGAAAGCTATCTCCATATTTGAAGTTATCTGTATTCCCTGATGCCTCACAGAGTGCCCGGTTATAAAACACAAAAGAAATAATGATGATGCTGAGATAACAATGTCCTGTTTGTTCACCTAGACCCCTGGAATCTTGAGGTTCAGTTTGCAGTGGTTCTTAAAGTGATAACCCTGGGCCAGCAGCATCCACATCACCTGGGAACTTGCTAGAAATGCAAATCCTTGCTCCCTGCTCCAGACTTACTGAATTAGTAACTCTAAAGGTGGGGCCCAGTTATCTGTGTTTTAACAAGCACTTCCAATGATTATAGTATGTGTTGAACATTGGCCACTGCTGGGCTATGGCATTGTCAGCCCCTTGAGAGCAGGGCCCATGTCTCCATGTTACTCTCAACCATCTACTGTTTCTCAGCCAGATGTGGATTATTTAATACTGACCCATTGCAGGACAACTGGGGCATACCCAGGCTTAAAGAACTTGTTTTGGATGAGTTTGTATAAATAGAGGGGAATAGAACAGATTTGGTTTTTTTCTTGGGCAACATATTTGTTTATCTTGCTTCTTTGAAATCAGAGCCAATAATGTAGAAGGCTTTGGTGGCTAAAGCTTGACATCTCAGTGAAACGGAAAAACCTTTTAAATGCTCCCTTGCACATATACATTTGGGGAATAATATCATAGAGTCCTTTTGCTGAGAGTGACCTTAGATAATAAGGCTCCACCCCTACATTTTACAAATGAGAAATGCAAGGCCGAGAGAGACGAACTGACTTACCTGAGGTCGCCCAATCTTCCCTTGGCAGAGAAAGGTTTGTTAAGGTGAAAGTCGGAGTCACCTCCTGATAGCTTTGTGCCCTTTGTGATGGGGCAGCCATGACTGAGATAAGTGGGAAGCAGTCATTGTATCTGAAGTTCTATCAATTGTTTTGCCACTGAGCAATTCATTCGTTTACTCCCTGTCTTCTCTTGGGTGGTTTGATTTCAGAACACATGTATTTTTAAAGAGACAGCCTTCATGTTCTCCTCCTCATTCCAATGTTCGATTTTTCCTTTGCAGTTGGACATCTCACCCCAGGAAGACAAGGTGGTGGTCAAGCTGTGTAGCTGATGACCAACTCTCACTCTTTGGGAGGAAGATGAGTCCTGCTTCGAGGTGGCCGTGCTCAGCTCCAAGTTGCTTATCTCCACACCTGGTTCTCGTTTGTAACACCAAAAGCATTTCATGCTTATTAAACATCATCTGTTCTCAATTTTTAAACCACAAGTTTGGCTTGGTTTGTTTTTAATAAGTGGTTACAACAGAGTCCACCTTTTCAGTGTGATGATGTCTCTTAAACCCAGCTATTGGCATCTTTTAGATTTGGATTAATATGGCTATTATAGAAGGTTAAAAACATGAAAAACATAAATCCTGCAATTTCTTACTTTCTCCTGTCTAGATACAAAACAGATTTATTTCCAACACACGTATTTGAAGAAAAGAATGATCGTGTTTAAAGGAATTGTGTAACAGTCTTTATCTTTGCATAGCAGTCTGTGTCTCCGTTTTTCTTCTCCAATTTTGAATTTGAAAAAGTCCTAAATTTATTCAAACTTAGTTTGGGGGGATAAAGTCAATAGAGCCCTTCATCATCACTCAAGTTCTATTTCTCGGTATTTTGCAATTGGTATCGCTTGGTTTTTTGACAGCCAATAGTTCTTTCTGTGGTATTTTGTCACTGCACTTGGCCAGGAAAGTTAAGACATTCATCTTCTTTTAAGATGAGAGAGTCAGGAGTCTGTCAGTTCCAAGTTAAATATAATTGTAAAGTCACAAGTTTTAAAAAAGATACGTAACTGATAGTTAAATTTTAACAGGATTTTCCAGGTTCCTTTATAATGCATTTTTAAATGCCCATTGCCTGGTATTAAACACACGTAACCATTCATGTATTGGGCAGGGATATTTTAGTCCTGGTGCTGGGCAGGGATATTTTAATTTTAGCATGTTAAATTCTTTGATGTTGAGTTACTGTCACAGGTTTGGGCCAGCATGGCATAAGTCTGCAGCCATCTCAACTCTCTTCCTTTAAATTAAAGGCCAACCTGAATTGGTGGAAATGTTTACTTTTTCTTCTAAAATAAGTGTAATGGATGTTTCCAAGTTCTCCTACCTTCAGGAGAAACAGCCCTCCTATGAATGACCAATAACAGTCTAAACCTTCTTCCTGTGTGATTTCAAAAGCTAAGTCCTTTTCACAAGCATTTCTAAGGACATGCCCTAGAACATGCTTGTATGTTTCACAGATATGTCCTATCATAGTCTTTAGTCTTTACTCTTCCCTATTGTTCCGATTTAATTGTTTTTCCTCATTAGCTCTGAGCTACATTAGGTCAGAGCCCTTTCTACCTCTTCTCCAGATGTCCTCAATACCTAGAACAGTGCCATGCATGTAATAGTTGCTGAATTAATCTCTTGGGTGTGGACTGAATGAGTGAACACAGGACTAAATGAGTAAATACACTGGAAATGCACCTATCATGATGATCCATCCTTAAAATTCAAAACTTAGATTTTATATAAGAATGAGAGAAAAGTAAGGAAATTACAAGAATACTAACCTAAATCTCTATATTATTCCTAGGGACTGTCTCTAAATTAATATTACTATTTGGTAATGATTAATCAAGCTTTTTAATTGGATTATACTCTGCAATTATTGCTGTAAGCACTACAAATTAGGGATGTTTTTCTTTAATGTTTATGAATTGCTATGTGATATTTTCCTCACAGATGATCTAATATAGATCAAAACAAATTGTGTTTTCTCTTTCCCAATGCATGTGTGCAAATTAGTGAAAAGATATAAGGACTTTACAAATGTTTAATAGCATGTTTACATTTTTGTTCCCTTTGGAAGTCTGGGTTAATGGCTAACAATTCACAAAGAAATTATTTTTTTTATATCTGTCTATTCTTTTACATTTCAAAATTCCAAATCAGCAAATCAAAAAAACCAAAGAAAGATTATTAATATAAATGATCACACTTTCTGATAGATTGCTCTCTCAGTGCTGTCTATAAATTATCCTACAGTAAGAGTCAAACTCCTCAACATTTGAATAAAATGTCTCTAGCACTCTCTCCTCCTGCCTTGGGTCATTGGCATTCAAGACGTTTCTTTTCTCTAGATATATACATACGTTCAAAACTACTTTTTCTTTCAATATTCTCCACATCTCTCAGGAATATTTTAATACCAATAAGAAGTAGAATTTCCCTCTTTTGGGAAGGGATGGAAAACAATATTTCAAGCAAACAGAAGCCAAAAAGAAAGCTGGTGTGGCAGTTCTGGTTTCAGATAACTTAGTCTTCAAATCAACAAAAGTAATGAAAGACAAAGATGGTCACTATATGATGGTTAAGGGTACAATTTAACAAGAAGACATAACAATTCTAAATATTTATGCACCTAACTCAGGTGCACCCAGATTCATAAAGCAAATCCTACTTGATCTAAACAAAATGATAAACAGCAGCTCCGTAATAGCCAGGGACTTCAACACCCATCTGAAAGAACAGGACAGATCCACCAAACAGGAAATGAACAAAGAAACAATGGACTTAAACAGAACTCTAGAACAAATGGGCCTGACTGACATTTACAGAACATTCTACCCAAAACCACTGAATATACCTTTTTTTCATCAGCTCAAGGGACATTCTCTAAGATTGACCATATCCTAGGCCACAAACCATGTCTCAACAAATTTTAAAAAATAGAAATTATACCATGCATCTTCTCATACCACAGTGGAATAAAATTAGAAACTGACTCCAACAGAAACTCTCATCTCTACACAAAGTCATGGAAACTAAACAGCCTTCTGCTGAACGATTATTGGGTTAAGGAGGAAATTAAGATGGATTCAGATTCTAGATGCTGGTTCTCAAGCTCTGTTCTCTTCTACATCTACACAAGTCCACACTGAACATTGTCCATAGGCTCTCGGAAACTATGACTTTAAGAGAAATGATGTACAGCAGGTTCTGGAGTAACATCATTTTGTCAAACTTTTTGTTGTTGTTGTTATAACATGAATGAAGAAATTGTTATGTGTTGCCTCGATTGAAGTCACAATTTCCGAGAACATAACAATGACATTAAATGAAGACATACTGTACTTGTATCTTTCAGGAAAATCCTAACTGTATTATATTTTGCATATCAATGGCCCAAATAAAAGCACACTGAGTCAGTTCACAATGCCCAAATATTTTTATATAACCTAGAAAGAATCAGATTTTCAACAAGGCACTGAAAAATATGTTAAAATACTTTCTCATACAGTACGATGACTTACTACATTCCCACTCACAGACTCAACTTTTTTTTTATCAGTTCCTTCTTCGTGTCCGACATTTTACAATCTCACAGTGTTTTCCCATATATTGTCTCATTTGACCACAATGCAGCTTGCTGTATACATTTTAAAGACAACATACCATAATGGTTAGGGGCACAGATTCTGCAATGAAACTGGAGTTTTACCTCTGACTAGTTGTGTGAACTTAAGTAAACTATTTAACCTCTCTGAGCTCACTCCATACAACTATTAAAAGAGTTTGATGAGGGAAATGCATGGATAACAAGGAATCTATGCATGTTAGTACAAAGAGATTGGCCTCCTGCCTTTTAAATAGCCATAGAATATTTCATAGTATAAATGCTCCAGTTTGGTTTTGTTTGTGCTTGTATTTTTGCTTTTCCTTTTGCCTTTATTTTTATCTATTCCTCAACAGATGGCCATTTTGGTGGCTGCCAACATTTTTGCTATTACAACAATAATGCAGTGAACCTCTTGTATATATTCCCTTGCACATTTGTGCTAGTGTTTAGTGGGGTAGATGCCAATAAGTTGAACTACTGGGGCATAAAGTATACACATTTTCAGTTTCAATAGATGATACCAAACTGCTCTCTGGTTTCAATAGAGGCTACCAAAGGCTTTTCAAAAATGCATTTCACCTCATCTTTGACAACATATGACATCATCAAAAGTTTTTAGGTTGAACACTCAACAAACAAGAAATAGAAGGAAATTAACTCAACATAATAAAGGCCACTTATGAAAGCCCACAACTAACATCGTACTCAATGGTGAAAGACTGACAGCTTTTCTTCTAAGATCAGAAACAGGCCAAGGATGACCACTCACTAGTCCTTCTTAACATAGTATTAGAATTCCTAGCCAGAGTAATTAGACAAGGAAAAAAAAAAAGTCATCCAAATTGGAAAGAAAGAAGTAAAATATCTCTACTTGCAGATGACAGGATTCTATATTTTAAAAACTCCAAGAATCTCACACACCCTCAAAATAAAAAAAAATTAGACTTAATAAATGAATTCAGTAAAGTTGCACGATACAAAATCTAACATACAAAAATCAGTAGCATTTTTATGCACAAATAAGGACCTAACTGAAAAAGAAATCAAGAAAATAATCCCATTAACAATAGCATTTTAAAAAATAGCTAGGAATAAATTTAACCAAAGAGATGAAAGAGTTGTGCACTGAAAACTATGAAGCATTGGTGAAAGAAATTGAAGAAGACACAAAAGAGTGGAAAGGCATCCCATGTTCATGCATTGAAAGACTTAATAATATTAATGTGGCCATACTATCCAAAGCAATCTGCAGATTAAATGCAATCCCTATCAAAATCTAATGACATTTTTGCATAAATAAAAAAATTCATCCTGAAATTCATATGGAAGCCCAAGAGACACCCACAAATAGAACAATTTTAAAAAAGAAAAACAAAGTTGGAAGTCTCACATTTCTTGATTTCAAAATATATTATAAAGCTACAGTAATCAGAGCAGTGTGGTACTGGCATAAAGACAGACAAATAGACCAATGGAATAGGATAGAGAGCCCAGAAATAAACCCACATGTATGGTCAAATGATCTTCAACAGGATGCCAAGATCACTCAATGGAAAAAGACAGTCTCTTGGATAGATGGTGCTGTGAAAACTGACATCCACATACAAAGAATAAAGTTGAACTTTTGTCTCACACCCTTTGTGGGGTAAAGGGAAATTTTTGTTTAATGGGTATAGAGTTTCAGATTTACAAGATGAAAAATTTCTGGAGATCTGTTTGCAACAATGAAAATATACTTAACACTACTGAACTGTACACTTAAAAATGGTTAAGATGGTAAATTTTATATTATGTTTTTTACCACAATAAAAAGAAGTGATGATGAAAAAAAGTTTTTAGATTATTATCCCTCTGGTAGATGTAAATTTGTTTCTTGTTGCGTTAGTTCTCTGATCACTAATGAAGCTAAACACCCCTTTACTTATATATTGACCATTTGTAGTTCTTCTTTATCTTGTCCATAGCCTTTGTCTATTTTTCTTTTTGTCTGTGTATTTTTTCCTTATTTACATACAAGATATTTAAAATATAATCTCAAAACTAATTAGTGATCTGTTAAATGTGTTGTAAATATCATCTCTCAATCTTCCTCTTGACTTTTGACTTTACCTGTAATGAATTTTTGGTATTTGAAAATTTTCATTTTGATTGAGTCAAATAAATTATTTTTCCTTATGACTCATTCATTTTGTGTCTTGTTTAAGAAAATCTTTTCTACACCTAAGTAAAAACATATTCTTCTGTATTTTCTACTTATCATTTTAGGTGGGTTTTTTTCATATTTGCATCATTAATGGATCTGGAATTTATTTTTATTTTTGTGAATGTCAGAGTTACGGATCTAACTTTATTTTTTCCAAACGGATAACCAGGTCTCCCAAAAGCATCCAATGACTAGATTTTCCTTTCTTCACTGATTGGAAATGCTATGTTGATCGTATTGGTAATTCTCACTGGTGTTTTCTAATTATTTCTGGATTTTCTAAATGTTTCATTGACATGTGTGTCTCTTTTTTTCCACATATCACGCAATTTTATTAAGTCTTTATGATATATTTTGATAAGCAGTAGGGAAAATCATCTTGTTCTTTTGTTTTCAAAATTGTCTTTGCTTTTCTTGAATAATTACTCTCTTGAATTTGTTGGAATCAGTTTGTCAAGTAGCACACAAAATTTTTAGGGGATTTTGATTGGGATTCCACTGATTTTATTGATTAATTTGAGGAAAATTCACGTATTTACAAAATTGAATTTTTCCATCCACAAATATGGTGTATAGCCCTTTTTTCAGATCTTTTTGCCTGTTCTTCAATAAAGTTTATGGTTTTCTCTATAAAACCTTACATACTTATTGTTAGGCTTATTCCTAAGCACTTTAGAGTTGTTGCTATTGTGTAAATGAGATTTTTTCATTATATTTTCTAATTAATTATTGCTGATACACATTGCTTTTCATATGTTTAATTTGTTTTCTGTCCAATTCCCTTTTTAGTTCTGGTGGTTTGCTCATTGATTATCTTGGGTTGAGATGCATGATCATATGAAAGATCTCACAAGGCTGCAGCCAGGATGCCAGCCAGGCTGCATTCCCATCCAGAAGCTTACCTGGGGGTAAGAATCAATTTCCAATCTCACTCAGGTTGTTGGCAGAATTCATTTCCTTGTGATGGTAGGAACAAGGGCCCAGCTTCTTGCTGGCTGTCAGAAAAATGTCACCATCTGCTCCTCAAGGCTTCCTGCAGTTCCTAGAGACTGTCCACAGTTCCTTGCCAAATGGGCTTTTCCAACATGATCACTCACTTCGTCAAGCCAGCAGCAAGCCAAGCAATTAGAGATAGTCTAATAGTAAGACAGAGTTATATATAATGTACCATAATTGTGAATGACATCCATTCACTATGAGTTAGAAACAAGTCACAGGCCCTGCCCACACTCATGGGAAAGCAATTGCACAAAGGCATGAACACTGGGAGTCTAAGATCATGGGAAACCACCTTACATCCTCTCCACCACAGCCTTTATATGATGTCAAATTTTTGGAATATGTTAAGGTTCCCTATCTAGGCTGGTAGTTACATAATATTTTGTAAACAATTATGTGTATTTGAGATAATTTAAGATATGTAATTAAGTTAGCAATTCTACATGGAACTATCAGATCAAGTTGATGCAAATACTCTCTATCCTTACTCACCTTGTTTGTTCAATCTGTGAGTTTCAATCTGAGAGGTTTTATAGGGGTGTTTACTAATTGAAAATTTACTAAGTTATTATTGTAGTCTTTTTTTCTCTTGATAAATATTTTGAAGTTATGTGGTTAGGTACATAATTTAGGATGATTATATCTTCATGGTGGATTATTCCTTTTATCTGGAATCTCTTTCTCTTTTAATACTTTTAATACTCCACTTTTTTTCTTGTGCCTGGTGTTAATATTACTATGCTAGATTTTTTTAATTCCTGAGTATGATTCAATTTTAGTTGTTTTACATCAAAGATATATTTGCATGTAATTTAAAGAACCAAATAGTTCCATAAGACTGATGGAAATTTGCAGTTCTTCCCCTAACTTTCCTGCTATGCCCATACAATTTTACAATCCCAAGAAGCAACCACTTTTAAATACTTATTATTCAATGGCGTGTTCATAATGCTGTCCTTTTATTTTTCAATTTCAGTTTTAAATACAAAAATATTTCCCTGTTCGTAGACACACACACACACAAACACATCCTTCATCTCCTCTCACTTGGATACACCCTTATTTCTTCTTTCCATATAGTTAAATCACAATATTGGTTAAATCAATATTTAATGTTTACATTATTTTGACTATGTAAATGCCACTCAAATCTGAGATTATTTATTATGCTGTAATGCCCTTTCCTTATTTGTATTGCTTTTCATTTTTCCTGGAGTTAATAATTATTTTGTGTTTTCATGGTTATTTTTCCATCTACTTGTTATTTGTACCAAACTCTTCCCAAATTTGGTCAATTTCCTCTGAATACCTTTATAATGCTTTATTTAGTTTTTCTTCTTAAAAAATTCTCTTCAGGGCCTCTGACATGCTCCAGTCTGGATTTTTTTGAACATTAGACCTGTTGAAAGGCCATCCTCGTAAAATGACTTCTTAGTGATACACCAGCATAATCCTTGAGATAGCCTTTGCTTTTCTCTTGTGAAGGATTCCTATTCCCTGCATCACATTCTTCCTCTTTCTTAGTTACTTCCACATTTTAGTGGAGCATGTCATCTTGTATCTTCTTACAACAGGTGCCTAGGTAGTAAATTTTTTGAATTCTTCAGTGTCTGAAAAAGTTGAAGGGCACAGCATAAGGCAATGTGTTAGTAAGAATGACATACTCAAGAGAGAAGCCTGCTCTCTGAACTGCATTCACCATCTCTGTGGTCTTGGGAAAGCCATAGAGCTCTCTGAGCCTCAGTTTCTCTTTCTGAAATGGATAATATTCCAAGCTGTGCCTGCTTAGAGGTATGGCAAGGAGTGTGCATGGAAAGAGGCTTTACACAGTGAAAGAATTGTATGAAGACCATGTGCTGCAGCAACTCGTACTGGCTTGCAAGAGCCAATTGTTGAACCATTGGTAGCTTGAAGTTGGTCATGGTGGAAGTATTTACACCACAGAAATGGGCAAATGCTACAGGGGATCTTCTTTCTTTTTTGAGGAGAACATACCATTCTTTTATGAGCATACCAATTACAAATGGAAGTGATTATTACAACTGTTGTTATTGCTGTGCCCTCCTTGGTGTTCCTATGTTCTAATGTATAGCTCAGTGCAGTACTGATCACATGGAATATTATTATACGATAAGTCATGAATGCCTTGAGCTGTGAGACCATGTCTTACTCACGGCAATATATCTTCCCTGCACCCTACTTCCCCCGGTACCTAGTACATTAACTGGCACTTAATTGATATTTAATTCCAAATTTGTTGAATGAACAAAAAAAAATGTTGGTTGTTTGTTTTCATGAGTTGTGGACAGCCATAGGGAGGGGTGGGGTGAGGGAAGGGGTTAGAAAAGGTGTGACACATGGAACACCTTTTGAGAAGGGTGTCCTGTTAGACATACTAGAAATTGCCCCGGGGGAAGGAATATTCCTCGTAGTCAAGAGGCTGAGCTGTTGGTTTAAAAGATTCTTAGAATATTCTGTTCAATACCCCAGTAGGAGTTTTCTAATATCCAGGCACCATTCTAGGTGCTGTGCAGAAATTATCTCATATTATCCCCACAATAACGTATGACGTAGGTGTTATTATCCCCATTTCACAGATGAGAAAAAGAAGATGTCAGAGTAAAGAAATGTGCCCTTCATGGCACAGGCTGAGGTTCAAATCTAGTGAATGCCTTTGCTTAATCATATCCCTGCACCAAAAAGTAGCAAACCACGATACCTACGGGCATATAGGTAAAAATAATAATAATTGAGTGAAACAGGTCCACTTAAGAAGGAGGAGTGAGGATTGTAGCAAATTTAAGAGCCGAGATGCTGTCAAAGGGGATAGCTTTGTCACCTGAAGAAATGTGTTCTATTGCGGCTAGAACTTGGGTTTTTTTCAAGAGAACCTGGAATTTTCCCTGGATTCAAGGGAATCTGGAATTTTCTCTCCTGAATTCCACATGTTGGTAACTAGTTCTAATTAAAAATTAAAAAAAGACCCTTGAGAGTAAACATCTGTAAATGGGCTATCAGTTGGCAAACTTTGATATACTACGTTCCCCCAAAATAAATTTCGAGCAACTAGGGGGCAGCATAAGGGTGTGAAGAAATGTCGTTGAAGAAGGAAATGGATAAAACAAAAGGCAGGTTTAGTCCAGTTCGAGGTTTTTCCGGAGTGCAGATGCAGGGGGCACAGAGGCCCCGCTGTCACGTCGCATCACAAGGGCCAACAGGGACGCGAGGAGGATGAGATAAGCCTCCGCCGCTGGTGCACATTCCGCCTGCTACAGGCTTCCCCGGGGATGGCACATTCCTTGTGGTCAAGAGGCTGAGCTGTTGATTTAAAAGATTCTTAGAATATTCTGTTCAATACGCCAGTGGGTTTTTCTTGCCTTGGAAACAGTGTATCGAGGCCGTGCCTGGGACTGTGGGACCCCCGTAAAAGTGAGTCGGGAAAATGTCATGACTCCAGGCCCCGCGGTAGAGTTTCCTGGGGCCTGGCAAGTCCCTTCAGGTCCCTTGTCCATTGATTTCTTCTTCCCTCCCCACGGAACAGTGCTGGTGGCCCTGCTAAATCACAAGCTAATTGCCCATTCTTCCCCAGAAATTTTAGCTTCTGCAGAAAGTTGGAAGATTGGTTCACGTTATTTAGTGACTTTGCAGTTCTTTCTCAATAAAGTTTTTAAATGGTTGCAAAGTTCCTTGCAATTACCTCTTGAAGATATAAATAGCTAAACTATAAGCCCATTCTTCATGGAATGCAACGGACTCCCTGAGATTAATTAGGGAATTTGGGTTTAGGACCTACCAGAGATGACGAGGACTCAAAGACGTTTCCACAAGTCCAGGTATAAGGTAAGGGGCACCTGATTCAGAGATGTGACCGCAAGGTGTGAAAAGAAAGTTTCAGCCTGCATGTGACGGACAGTTTATCTCAATGGGGGACCAGTTACTGAAACTCATCCGGACAGCCATGTGTGTTTTGAAAAATCTTCTCTGCTATTTCTGATATCCTTTCCCACCCCACCCCCCAAAGCCTAGTGAGAACCTCTGTAGTAAAAGGGAGATGAGAAAGCCAGGCTGGAATAGCAGGGCTGTGGATTGGCCAAGCGGGGCACAAAGCAAATTGCTCCTAGGAAAGATGTGAAAAGGTCCTTACTATTCACTACAGCCCCTGTGACTCAGTTATGTTCCAACAGCCCCTGGGGAGTTGATAAATAGACGCAGTGCTTTCCAGAGCAAAGCTCCTATTGTTTCCCCACAGCACAAGGGTCTTCAGAGATGGTGCCCTGCGCTGTAACCCTAATTTCTTTTTAACATTCACAGCTCAATAGTGCTTGCAGATAAAGACCCCAGAGATATTGTGCTATTTTCTCAATAAAAAGAATTGAAGCTCTGCTGAGTTCCGCTGCAGAGCCCAGCACAGCATAATACATTCCATTATGCTTTTATTCCCTCCACTGTGGGCATCTGATATGGGAATAGTCTATCCGTGCACAGGCTCACACCGCCCACCTTCCTGCTTCGGTGCATTCCGGACAGTAGCCAGCCGATCCCTGCCGGGTCCCTCCCCACTGGACAAGCGACAGCGTCTTACTCACGCGTTCCCCTGCTCTCTGCCTTAGCCACATGCTCTCGCTTAATCCTCACACCTATCTGGAGGAGGCAAAGGCTGTCCTTATTCTACAGATGAGAGAGTAAGACTGAGAAGTTACAGTCATTTGTCCAAGATTCCAGAGCCAGATGCAAATTCAAGTTGAGTTGGACTTCAGAACAGCCCACTGAATAACCTAATAAAAGTCAGGCTTAACTGCTATGCCATGTATGCATGTAACAAAATTGCATACGTGCCCCATAAACTTGTATAAATTTAGTAAGTCAGACAGAAGTTTGTAATAAATGCCTTAAAATAGATTTTAAAAAAACCTTTCCCATCAACTTCCCCTAGATGACCCACACAGCCAACCTCCCCTCCTTTCCTGCATCTCTAGTTCACAGCCAAGTGCACTCTCTTTTTAACACAAGGTCACTCTTTCTCTAACTCTCTTTGCTTCTTCTTGCTCAGTTATGTGATAAATATCACTTTCCTATTTGTTCTTATGGACTAGGATTTACAAGAACTGGGTCCAATTCTGTTTCAGCACCATTTGTGTGATCTCAGGCAACGAAATAGTTCTGTAATTCTATGAATAAGATGCAGTTGCTTTCCTCATGCGGAGCCTAGCACCATGGACTTGTATTTGTCTCAGCCTCTGCCCCCATAAAGCAACTTACACCTTATTCAGGGTGACTAGGTGCACAAACACAAAACAGAACAAGTCAATGCAAACCATAATCAAATTCTAAAAATTGTCTGGCATCTAAAAATGCCATAGAAATTCAGAAAACATGTGTCCTTGTGGAATAATGTAGTTGGCAATCACAATAAAGGAAGAGAGAGTCAAGGTAAGTCTTAGAGCACGGGTAGATGTCTTAGTCAACTCAGGCTGCTGTAACAAAATACCACAGACTACGTGGCTTAAACAACAGAAATTTATTTTCTCACAATTTTGGAGGCTGGAAGACTCAGGTCAAGGTGCAGGCCAAGTTGGTTCCTGGCAAGGGCTCTCTTCCTGGCTCACAGAGGGCCACCTTCTTGCTCTCTGTTCTTGTGGCCTTTCCTTGGTGCCTGCACATACAGAGAGAGAGAGTGCTCTGTTGTCTCTTCTTAAAAGAACACTAAGACTGTCAGATCAGGGCCCCACCCTTATGACTGCATTTAACCTTAATGACTTCCTTAGAAGCCCATCTCCAAACACAGTCACACTGGGGCTGCAGCCTATGAATTTTGGGGTCACACAAACATTCAGCTTGTAACAGTAGGATACGACTAAAGAATGTGAAGAAAAGTGTTTCATACCAAAGACAGCATGAGAGAAAACGAGGAAGTAGGAAAAGTATATATGTATAGGTATATGTGTATTTGTGTGTGTGTGTGTGTGTGTGTAGTGTGCATACTCACACAGGCACACACCGAGGGGGGCATTAATTGTATCTGAATAGATATTTATTGAGCACTTACTGTTCCAGGCACATGGACCCATCATTGAACAAAACAGACACAGCCCCACCTTGGTGGAGTTCACTTTCCAGCAGGCAGAGACACCCATACGCAGAATGGGTAAATTATGTAGTAAACATCCTCAGATTTGTAAAAGCGATGAGCACTGTGGAAACGAGAAGAAAATAGAGCGTGCTATGAGGGCCAGGGGTAGGGGTGGCTCAGGGCAGAGCCGGGGAGGTGGTTAATTAGGGTAGCCAACACGGGCCTCGTGAGAAGTTGAGAATGGAGCCAAGCCTTGAGGGAGTGGCTGAGGTGGGCAAGTCAGGGAAAGCATCTCCCAGGCAGAGGGAAGGCATAAGACACAGGAAAATTTTTGACTTTCAAGAAAGAATAAAGAGGGCAATGTGGCTGGAGAGGAATGAGGGAGGCCAGCAGCTGCAGGAAAGGTCAGAGTGGACCTCCAAAGCCACGCTAATAAGGATGTGGCCGGTCCCCTACATGCATTGAGAGCCAGTGGGGGGAGGAGTTGTACAAAGGAGTGACCGGATCCAACCTCCCCAAGACTGGCTGTAACTGACACGTGCATGGTGAGGAACCAGGAAGCCGGTAGGTATTTGTTGCAATGATCCAGAGAAGACAGGATGGTGGTTCAGACCAAGGCAGCGGTGGGGGGTGGAGGACATACAGGTGGGGGAGGGAGGGTCCTATTCTAGATGTATGTTGATGGTAGAGCCAAAAGAATTTACTGCAGACTAAGAAAGAGTAGGAGGAGTCAAGAATGGCCCTGAGCATCACCTGTGCACGTTACACTAACTAGAGGCGCTCTAACTCACTGCAGTTAGGGCGCCTCTGTCTCCCTGCCCCAGCCCTGCTGTTGCTTAGAAGTAAGGAATGCAGGAGCCTCTCGCTGGCTGGCCCACAGTCTCTGTCTCTACGTGGTGAAAGGATTCAGAACTGAAATTGTTTCTGTGTGTCATATGTAGTATAACTTCATTTTACATTGGTTTAGTGCTATCTGTACTATTAAATCTGGACATTTCCTGATCACCTTTTGAAAAATTGCAACCCTACTGTCCCTATTTCCCTGTCTTGGTTTATTTTTTCCCAAGAAATTCCAACATTTAATATGATATATATTGTATTAATATATCTTGTTTTTTGTCTGTAGAATGATATAAGCAGCAGCTTTTCTCAGTTTGTTCACCACTGTATCTCTGCTGCCTAGAACGCTTGGTATGTGGTAGGTGTGCAGTAGATATGTATTAGCTGAATGCATGCACAGATGTGTGAAAGAAAGGAGGGAGGAAAGAAGGAAGGGAGGGAGGGAGGAAGGGGTGAAGGGAAAGGGCTAGAGAAAAGAAAAGAGAGAAAGAGAAAGATAGGAAGTTAAAACTCTCCAGCTTTTACTCCAGAAGACTTGAAATCCTGCCAATTTCCACTGAATGGGAGATAAAAGCTAAGGTAGGAGTTAGAGAAGCCATAATATAGGTTTTTTTTTTTAAAATGAATATTTAGCAAATAAATCTAGTGACACCATTCTTTCAAATAATGTTGAACTGTGTGTACCAGCAGCATTTAGTGGCTCATAACTCTAAAGCCCCTCACAGAAAATGTGCTACATGCTTGTGTATAAACCGAAGAAGAATTGAAATTTGGGGGCACAAGGTCAGGACTGAGCAAGCTGGCCTTTCCAACCCCTGGTCCCCATGGATCCAAATGCAGCACAGGCAGCAGGCATGGAAGTGGTTCCTGTTAGTGAATCGGTAACACCACTCACTACAGCTCTTCCCAGAATTGGAAAGGGGTTGGATTGAATGAAGACTCAGCCTCAGAAACAAGGAGTGAATATTTTCAATGTCACCATATGTAACACACATATTTCAGTTTGCGGTTTGCAATGCATGTTTCATGTATTGAGGGCATCTGGGGAGCTAGGTAGAGCTGCTTTCCCTAGGTAAGAGGCAAATCACATAAATTCGAGTTTTTCATGGTCCCTGTGCTAGGTGTCTTCCATTTGCCACTCCAGATCCTTTCTCCTCTCTTTCCTTTCTCCCTGTTCCATACCCTCCTCTATGCCTAGGAAGCTGATCCCACTGCAGCAAGGATTCACTGGGCTCATCCCTGGGAGACATAGTGGAGAATCAACCTTGGCATTATTAATTTCCCCTGCTCCCTTCCTACCAGATCTCCAGGCCCCTGGGCAGGCCACAGTTCCTTTCTGAGATCCCTTCTTGGTTCCAGATATGGCTCCCTCACTTTGGCCCCTCCAGGCCTGGAGATGACAACATGTCAATGATAGCCCCAAATATTGCACTATAAATTATTGGTTTCCCTGAACCCAGCCTGGACTTTGTACATAGCCCCTTTATTAAACTTTCTTCAAGTCACCTGGTTTGAGTGTCCCATCTGTTTCCTGCCGGGATCCAGCAATACACACACTGATAAGTAAGGGGAAGAACAGGACTCAAACCCACATCTGTTAACTACAAGTCCAGGCCTCTTCCCCTGTTTAACAGTCAAGGCTATCAGATGACAAAGCTATACACCTTCTAGAGGAAAGATCACTGTCCTCTTCATTTTTTTTTAACAATGCCAAACACTTCTCTCATTTTGAATGTCATTTATTCAACCTGCCCACCAACATTCATTGACAGCATACTCCGTGCTAGGCACTTTGCTGGGTGCTGTAAATACAAAGATGAATAAGGCACAGTCTGCATCCTCAAGTTGCTCAGATCAGATGAAGGCAGATATCCCATATGGGACCCATGGAATGGAAACATTCTAAGATGGACATCAGTATGCAGGAGATTTATTAGGGAGCTCTTGAAATCAGCACCCGTGGAAAGGCAGAAAGGAAGCAGAATTGGCACAGGGAGAAGTTGAGCTGCGATGCAGTCTCAACAGAAGCCTCGGCCAGGCTCTGCAGGAGCACTCTGAAGCTCAGGTGACTTTCACACTTGAACCCACCTGGGTTTAAGGGCTAACACTTTCCACCTCTGTCTTGGAGAGTCATCAGATACTGACCATCCCAGAAAGGCGATGTGACTTGGCTCAGTCAGCCCTTTCAACCAAGGCAATCACTTGAGGGCAGCTGACAGCTGATGGCTCTCTCCAGTGGCACTTCCAGCATCTGAGGGAATATGTTCTTTGTTCCTGAGAAGGATCAGTGTCCCTTGCAGTAGGGGAAGGAGGAGAGACAGATAATTATACAAAAAATGTCATTAGGTCAGCCATGGAGATAAGCACAGGGTGTTATGGGTGCCCAGAAAGGGAACCTAATCCAGTCTTGGGAATCTTGAAGAAACTTCCTGGACAAGGTGATGCTTGACTTGAATCTTAAAGGCTAAAGAAGACATTAGCCAGACAGAAAGGAGTGGCTTCCAAGGGCACTGTGGGCATTATGGACAAATGCAGAGACCGAATAAGGCATTGTGCATCTAAAAAAAGAAAGGGTGCTGGGGCATGATGTTTGAGGCTAGAAAGGCAAGAAATTAAGCTGAAAAAGTAAGTAAGACCACAGCAGGGAGACTTTGGCTGCTGTGTCAAAGAACAGGGGCTTTAGACTGTAGGCAAAGAGAAACTACTGTGGAGAGAGAGAATGCTCTCCCCCAAAACACAGGCCCCCCCATCAGGGGGTTTGCAGTGGCAGGGAAGGCCCTGGAGAGGGGAGGGGGGCTTCAAGTTCTCCCCAGACAGGGCCATATGCATGCTGTGAGCACACGCAGCTTTTTCCCTTTTGCTTTGCTCCCTCTTCTCTGCCTTAGAGGAGATCCTCACTGAGAAGGTGTCTGCTCACTAAATAGCCCATCTCCAGAGGCAGATCTAGTTTCCACCCTGGGCAGAGGCAGGATGAGGCCCACACACAGACTCACAGAAGCTCAGAGGAATTGATCATCCTGGAGGAACCATCATTCCATTCTGCTCAATTTCACAGGTACAAATCACCCCCACCCAAGATGCCAGATAGGATTCCCGATTGTCGTTCTTTCTCTCCACCACTACACTAGCCAAGCCCAACAAGTCCTCCTCTTCTCTGTACAAGGCACACACTGTACTAAGACAGTTTAATCTGCCTCCGAAGATTCAAGGACTGCTAGGATCCTTCAGAAGCAACTGTCAAACCGAGTGAACGGGTGTAAAAGCCCAGTCCTGTGCTATGATGAAATTAATCACAGCAGGGAAGGAGGCAGCCAAACATGTTCACACCTGACGCGATTTCATTCCTGGACGTGTTCCTGTCGTGTCAGGTTGGTCTGGGGAAGAGCATCACTCTGGACGACCGTGTCCTCTCACAAGCTGAGAAACACTGAGACATTCGACTATGACCTTTGGTTAACAGGCTTGATTATCATTGAATTGTATAGAATTTGTTTTTCAAAACATGATTTTTCCCAAGGTAGACAAAGCCTCCAAGTCCAGTTGGCTCAATTTAGATAATAAAGTGTTAAGTATACGACACTGAGAAAGAAGAGGCTGCCCAGCTGGACCCTTCCACCTTCCCGAGATGTGTCTTCAGGCTCTCTTCACCGGCCGCAGAAAGGTATAGATAAAATTCCATGCAGAACATTCTGCTCTCTTCCACGGAGTAAAATGAGAACATCAAGGGAAAGGAAAGTGGCTTTGGCCAGGGAGGAGCCCTGCCTGGGTCAGAGTTGAAAAAGAAAAAAAAAACCCTCAGTTTGTCCAAGCTGTTGCTGTAGATTTAAAATATATAGCCATGCAGTGTTTTTGGCTGATTTCCCAGGGGCATATATGCTCCAAATTCCTAGCTCATCTATCAAGAGCTGTAAGTTGTTTAATGTTGCTTAAGACACTTTGGGTGTTGCCAATATATCCTTCCCTTCAGGGAGCATTTTTCCCCTTGAATGTTTTCATCTTGGCTTGTTTGAGGCAGAGGCCTTAAAAACACATCAAGCGCTTTGCTCGGGGTATCACCACACCCGACGGCCCCTCTTCATTCCGCACCTCAGCACATATCAAAATGGGTCCTTTCGCTCATTCTGTCATCCACTAAGCCTTGAAGGATTCTATCTGTTCCACACATCAAGCTTAGAGGGCTTAGGCAAATGAGAGAGATCAACAAGTCAACACAAAACCATAATCCAAGCTGATTATTGCTGAGAGATTTGGAACAAAGTGCTTTTGGAATACTTTCCAGCAATCTTGTCCTCAACAAAGTTATGGGCTCATCTCAGTGATTTTGCTTTCTTCGGGTCTTTGCTATACCAAACAGAAATCTCTCCTTTAGTTCAGTTCTTTCCAGAGGAGCATTACTCTTTATTCTTCCTAACGGATGGGCCCAGAAAGTCTGTTTTACATAATGGTACTAATTCTTTATTATAGTTGTATTATAGTCCCCATATCATAAATATCATGAGGTGATTTCTCCAAGGTACTGAGCCATTCCAATTAGTAGCTAAGAGTCACCTGGGCTTTCATGTGACGGATTCATTGGAGAGGAGGATGACTTTCTCTTGAAGGATTTTATGCTGAATATTGAAGATGTGAACTCAGTCTTCAGTCTCCTAAACAGAGGGTTCTTGAAAAACAGGAAGGAGTGGCAGCTTAATGTTCTTTCAGTTAAATCATCTAAAAGCATAAACACAGGAATTCCACTTCCTTATCAATTTATTTATCTCTAACGCTTCTGATGGAAAAGGAGGCGATCTCACACTGTTGATTTGGATGGGCAGCAAGGCATTATGTAGAATATGTCAGAGGAAAGAAAAGTGAGGCCAACTCTTTAGAACAATTATGGAGAAACTGCCAACGGAGCTGGCA
Organism: Lepilemur ruficaudatus; assembly: GCA_963574885.1. NCBI lineage: Eukaryota > Metazoa > Chordata > Mammalia > Primates > Lepilemuridae > Lepilemur > Lepilemur ruficaudatus. The sequence goes on from CAUYRT010042161.1 coordinate 96,968, forward strand.
TTTCTTTATAAACAGTTGGCTTGGCACGGCCCAGAGATTAATCGCCTGGAAGGAGGAATAGCCTCATCGGCTTCCACCTTGACGTCACGGAACTACCGCTGCATGCTCTTGCCTCCGTCAAACGAAGCCGCTCAGAGCCTCAGTGGGTCCATTTCCCTATTCCTGTCACCAAAAGCCCTCACGCATTTAAATGTCAGTGCCTCTGTAAAGGGACCCCAGCCCTGCAGACCAGGAAGAGGGAGAGCAAACAGAGGCTTATCTACATGAGCACAGGAACAAACTGCTCTGGTCTGAAGCTGAGCTGCAGCTGAGCGAGGCACCGCGAGGATACCGGCTGGCCGGAGGCCATGTGCGGCCCTCCGCGGAGGCCCGGCGCCCTGAAAGAGGCCATTCACTCCACATGGGTGAGCAATTTCCTCCCAAGTGGCTACTCACCAATGGCAGACCCAATTACAGACAAGATTGATGGGTCTGCCTGGCGTGCTGAACATACCTTGGCTTTTTTTTCCTTTGAATAAAATAATATTCACACACAAGAAACTCCGGTACAAATAATAGGAGGATTTCTTTAAACAGAGTTTAAAAGGAAACAAAGAGGAAAGCCACGAGAAATCTCACAGAAAGTGACTCACGAATCGCTTTCATACCTCTCTTTCACACACACACGCACACACACACACACACACCTCAAAGCGCAGTAATTCTCAGGGCCAAGAGTTGAAGACACTTTCTTACTAGTGTGGGAAAAGCCGTAAGCTCTGCCCACGGGAACTCCATGGGCCTTGTGCACGTTCTCCCCCTTCCTGCCTGGATTCCTGCGGCCAAGAGGATGAGTTTGCCTTTGTCCCATTTTATCTAGAGTAACTTCTTGGTAAATCTGTATTGGACCCCAAGGTGTCTGAATTTCACCTACTAGCATTTTTCTTACAGAGCCAACTACACGATTTATGGGGCCCAATACAAAATAAAAATGTGGGCCCCCTGTTCACAATAACAGGCAAAAAAAAAAAAAAAGTTTTTTCTTCCTTCTGTGGTCTCACTTTTGGCCTGTCAAGCTGGTTTTTTATTTTCTATTTAATGTTGTACTTTCTTGGGTGCAACAGGGAACATCAGAGCAAATGATGGAGACCCTCAGGGGTGTCCGAGGCCTCACCCTGCAATGTAGGGGCACATGAACTTGACCTCAAACCTCCCTCCACCCATGCCCATGTCCCCAGCAGGGACAGAGGACAGCAGCAACAACTGGACATCTCACAGGACAGAGACAGAGACCCATCCAGCAGAGGCAGTAGAAGACAGGAGCACAAGTGAATCCAGGCTCCAAATGCCCCATGCGCGCTCCGTGGTCCCATCAGGTATCACCCACAAAGCACAGATTCAAACTGAAAACTATAAAGAGTTTCAGGGTGGCAACCACAGACCATTAAACCCCAACTAGGGTACCCTTTCTGAGTATGGCACCCCATGAAATTGCACGGGGGGTTGACCCATGAAGCCAGCCCTGTTTTCTTCTGATACAGGAAATATTATTTGGGGATAAAAATTGCAAGAGTTTCCCCCTAAACATATAGATTTAGATAAACACAGGGATACACACACACACAGACACATGCATGCATTTACATTTGTATATAACTGACTCTTCCCTTATTGTTTTCTTAGACTAGTTGCTCAGATGCAGGATTACTGAGACAAAGGTATGCACATCGCTGGGGCTCTTGATGCATACTGACAGATTGTTGAAGGGTGTGGTGACTTAGAGTGCCACCAACAAGTCCCAGCAGGACAGAGTGACTACATGCCCTTAGGCACTAGATGGTACTATGTGCTGGCAAATAGTTTTGTTCATTTAATGTGAAAAAAAGTTAATATAAAAATTTTTATTTTAATTTAGGTTAAAATGTTATTTTATGTACTTTTTGTATGTTTGAAATATTTTGCAAAGTTTTTTTTAAGAGACAGAGTCTCGCTATGTTGCCCAGGCTGGCCTCAAACTCCTGGGCTGAGGTGATACTGCTGCCTCAGCCTCCTGAGTAGCTGGGAGTACAGGCACATGCACCACACCCAGCTATTTTGCAGTTTTTAAAGCCATCGAAGTTTTAAAACATTAATGATATCATGTAATGCTATTTCAAAATGTCACCTTTTGTGTTGATCTGAATGTAACAGTCTGCATCCAACAGAAAAGGAGAGAAGAGGGAAGGAGAGGAGAAGAGAAAAAGAAAAAGAAAGGAAAAAGTAAATTTTGGTGGGAAAGTATTTTACCTTAAAGTCATTAATGTGGCAGTTGGATCTCACACTTGTCATTTAACTGGACAAGCACATCTGGTCCCACAGCATATGTTATCAGTATTTATCATAAGGCCTTTTATGATTTGTCACATTGAACCACGGTTACTTGTATGAATGTTTTATTCCCCATGTTTTCACCCCTAAATAAATTGTAAGGCCCTTGGATTTTAGCCAGCTTTGCATGTTCCACAATGCTTAGCATGGTGATAGGTATAATCATCAAGGCTTTCTGAAAGCATCAGGAAAATTCAAATAGCTTATTCATGTTGCGGTCTCTCATTCTATCCTCCACCCCTCATATATAGCTATTACTAGATTGATGAGTTACAGGTAGAATTCTATAGTAACCTTGGGTAAAAAGATAAATGAATCCAGAAGAGTTTGTATTACATATATGTAGGCGTAAATATAGATTGATACAGCATGACATTTGGTTAAACTGCAATATCTGCTCTATTCAGAGTACACGATAGTTGTGTTTTTACTTAAATTATTTCCTAAGTAATGTCTAAATTCAGGAAATTTAGGGTGAATGGAACACTACTTTCTAACTTGGCAGATATATATATTAAAGTGTACAATACATTATACATTAGAAGTTTACAAATATTTTGAAACAGCTAACAAACACTGAGATTAAACATATATATTTTCAAATATTTTTAAACTGAATGCAATACACTTCCCTTTTCCAGTAACCACAGTGACACCAATACTCATAAATATAGATGACTTAATACAAAACACGCTACAAATGAAGAAACGTATTTTGAAGAGATTCACCAGATAATGCAGTTACTAGATATAATGTGTTGGCCAGTTAAATAACTCCTGATATATATTATACATGCAGATAACAGGCATAGATCATATATTTCCACAGACAGAGATATATGGAGAGATGTATAGACAAATAGATAATGGATCATTCAAAGGATTGTCATATCCATGTTCTGTGCCATTATATAAAAATACTAGCATAAAAACAGTTTATCAAGCATTTACCATGTGATGGATATTCTGGATTATTTTATTTCATTCTCACAACAGTCCTAAGGAAATAGAGGCTGATGTTGTCCACCATTTTACAGAGGAGGGGACTGAGGCTGAGCAAGGTGCAGGAAGCTAGTAAGCAGCGCAGCCAGGATGTGAACCCCAAGCAACAGAGTGCAGCTTTAGCCCCTACGGTGTTCTGCCTCCCACGGTGTTATTAGTGGACTCTCTGTCCTTAAGGCTTGGGCCAGGCCACCGGTTGCTTCTTGCCTAGGAAGCCGATTTGTAGGGCTGACAGATTTAGCCAGTAAAAATACAGGATACCAAATTAAAATTGAATTTCAGATAAACAGCGAGTCATTTTTTTAGTATAAGTATGTCCCAATATTGAATAGGACATACTTATATTAAAAATTATTGTTCATCTTAAATTCAAATTTAACGGGGTGTCCTATATTTTATCTGGCAACCCTACCAGCTTACCATACCTCAGTAACTCTGAGTGACTGTCACAGTTTCTGAAATAACAGCAATGTGGCTTTTTGAGAAAGATAGAAGAGTAGGGTGTAGAAGCAGAAGAGTAGGTTCTAGGTTGAAGCTGGCATCAGAAACAAGGACAGACCCTGTTTCCACAGACAAAGTCTCCACTTTATAGCAGCCAGAATGAACATCCCTCTTAAGCCTGCAGCCCCATTAAACACCCCTACCCCTTTCCTAGGCTCTGTAAACCTTAATCAATATTTGCAGAACAAGCACCCTCTGACCTTCAGCTTCTCACCTTCTAAATAATGACAATATTTCACTGAGTTGTTTGGAAAATCAAGCGAGGTTATGTATGTAAACACTTACTGTAAATGCTGTTTTCCATCTTGTGTTTTTGGACATACGAAATTAAGAAGTTACGTCATTTTTTCCCAAGAATAAATGTTGCTAATCCAGCCACTTTCAGTGAACATATAAATCAGGAAGTCTAATATTTAAACAGATTAAGATGAAAACCAATATATTTGAAAGTGTATTTTTTTTAAAAGAACGGTTTAAATTTTGAAATCAGCTATAAAACTCACTTAGCATCTTTTCAGGCAGTTATACACATGTACAAATAGCCCTTTATGCATGTTACATGCATTATTTACTTTCATTATTATGTGATGTCAACTTTTTAAAAATGATATGGATATATCAAAAGCAAGTTATATTACTAAAGAGCATCCTTTTTTTTTTTTAACTGAAAAGCTACCAAAAACAGATAGGACAAAGATTATATAAAAACAGGTAGTAGCTAAGAGTAGTATGGAAAGAGAAAAAGTGAGTATGTTATAGATATACAGGGTGATAATGAAACAATGATTTTTGAAAGTATTTTAATTTCTCAACATTTTTCAGATATTTCCTCAAGTTCTTCGGAAAAAGGAAGTCTTATTTTTTTTGTTGTTTTTAGAAATATTCCCTGCCCCATAAATGGAAATTTCAGACTCTCAAGTTGAATCAATCAGCTAAAGAAATTTTTTCCCCAAAATTCCTTTATAGACTTGCAGCCCTCAGACTGACCAGGACCAGAGTACTTGAATATAGTTAGAAATATAACTCTATTGCTAAAAACTTCTGAAAGCATTTGAAGAAACTCCAAGGGGTCTGAAGAGAAATGATGGCGTATAGAACAGACAGAAATAGTTGAAGCTGGTAGAACTGAGTGTAACTCAACTCTCCTGTGGCTTCGGAGAGCAGGCAGTCGAGGAGGTGGGGTTGGGAGGTAAAGGTCATAGACTTACAAATCAGAAAAGTCTTAATTCTTGTCCTGGCTCTCCTGCCAACTTGCTATGTGACACTGAGTAAATCACTCAACTCCTTTGAACCTCTGTTCCTTCATCTTCAGAATGAAGACAAAAATACCTCACAGGGATATTGTGAGGAGTGAAAGAGATAACATGGTCAAAATACATTTATGTAAAGTTAATAAATTGTTGTTATAAACAATATTCTTACAATATTTATAAGGGAGCAGAACCTAGGGGCTAGAAGTTCAGGAAAGAAAGGAGTCAGACTGGGGAGATGCCATAGGCATAACTCAATAACTTCTTATAGTGGAGTTCATTTGGGTGCAGGGAGAAGAAACTGGGGAGGGAAAGGTTGGTATGGAGTCTGAAAAAAGCATTGTAGTTCCAGAAAGTTCTGATGTTAACTGGAACATAGACCTGGAAATTACCACAAAGACTTCCACTGTCTGTGGACTCATCACAAACATCACCGTATATGTAGCTGGTCTTACAAAGTCACTCCACACAATAACAGCATCCTCATTTCTGTTGTGCCTGAGTTTGTTGTTTGGAGATGACACAAGGTGGGAGCAATGACCCAGGAGAGTGTAAAAGAAAGGTCATGGGTTTAGAGGAGAAATCTATGATTGGATGTGACAGAGAAAGGTTTCCCAAGTGTCAACCAAACCAGATAGTTGCGTTCTGACTGGATGACTTCATGTTTTGCAATGGTTCCAAATTGGAAACTGTCGGCAGACAGTCAGAAGGGAAATCAAGTCAAATCAAATCAAATTATGAGTGTCATCTCACCTCTTCCCTCTGCCCCTCTTTGTAGGTGAGATCAGCCAGCTTAGGAATGAATAAGGTACCAAGCATTGCACCGCCCAGGTTCCGGTGGATTCATATGAGTTCCTTCAGGTGATTTTCTTGAAGCCTTCTCCCCTACTTGGCTTAAGGTGAAAGATTAGTATTCCCTGTGCCCACCCCCAGGACAGGGGTTAGCCTGCTAAAAATGTTCTTCAGAGATGTGTTCCCACTGGTCTCGTCAACTTCTTCATGAATTCTTAGCATTTTCTAATACAACCTCTTTTAGGAGCTAGTAATACCAGACATAGTCCTGGATCACTAACTACAAATTCTTTGTAAGTGGTACAATAACCTCTCTCTAGAAAGTAGCTGTTGGCACCTATTGTTTTATTCTTGGCTTTATGGGCCTCTAGAAAAACTGAGACATCAAGAAAAATCTCAATTAATATCCCATTCATTAGCATATTGATAGAAAATCTGAAGGAATATATACAAAAGTATAGTATATACACAAGTATAATATAGACAGTCATTTTCAAGAAAAAAGAGACTTTGGTTTTCTATATGACAAAATTCTACTAAATTCAAATTTATATGTTTATTTCTTATTTTTACCATCTGGAAAAAAAAATTAAAAAAAAAATAATCATTAGTATGGATGTCCTTAGGATCCTAGGTTAAGGTATTCACAGGGAATGTTGAATTGAATATGAAGTCCAGTGAGAGAGATGACTCTGGCTTCAAGGCATGGTGACTCCATAGGTTCAAAAGATGATGTCGGCTCCCTGCCCCTCTCTCCCTCCAGCGGCATTGCTTTTCTCTGAGTTGGCTTTATTCCCAGCCAGAATGATCCCACCATGGAAGCAAATGTGTCTCCTGAAGTTTCAAGTTCACTTGGCTTCTTGATGTTCACAAAGTCGATACTAGGGAGAGTCTCTGCTTCATAGTTCATATTGCTCTCTTCCGCCCCTAAAGATTCTCAGTGGCCCGGCTAGGACCTCTAGAGCAATCACTGTGTCCAGAAAGTGGAGCCCTGTGATTGGTCAGTCTGGGTTAAGTGGCTACCAAGTAGCAGGTGAGATAAGATCCACTTGAGTGTTCACTTCACTTAAAACACATGTAAAGGAGAAGAGGTGGGTGATTTAAGGCAGTCAGAGGAAGGAAGAAGGGGAGGGGAGGGGAAGAAAGGAGAGAAGGAAGGAAGGAAAGAAGGAGGGAGAAGGAAGAAAGGAATGAAGGAGGGGGAAGGAAGGAAGGAAGGAAGGAAGGAAGGAAAGAAGGAAGGAAGGAAGGAAGGAAGAAAGGAAGGAAGGAAGGGAGAGAAAGAGGGAGGCAGGGAAGGAGGAAAGGAGTTGTCTCCTATATAAGACACTCAGCATTTATAGGGAACATTTACTGATTGCCTACTGCATGCATGGAAGGGAAGACTCTTAGAAATCTAAAAATTTAACATTGAAAATTTTAGCTGCAAAGGACTTCAAAGATCTATGACATGATGGCATATAATAAATTCTGTGGTGATAATGTTTCCTACACCAGTGGTTCTCAAACTTTAGTGTGCATTGGAATCACTTGGAGAGCTTGTTAAAACACAGATTGCTGGCTCAGTAAGTCTGGGCTGAGGCTGAAGGATGTACATATCTAGTAAGTTCTCAAGTGCTGCTGATGATGTGAGGACCAGACTTTGAGAACCACTGCCCCACATCAAAAGGTTTCATGAAGACAAATTAGATAATATATGTAAAGCAGCTACTACTAATTTGAATCTCTGATTCAGCAAGCGTGATAACCTAATTTGATGAACAAATCAATTTGACTTCCGCATCTCAGTTAGTGGTGTTCTTGAGTTTAAGGAGCACCCTAAAGTCTATTGATGTATTCTTCATAATTATCAAGAGTTTGGTGTCCAGAGATGTTTAACTAATGGTCCACTCTGGGAAACAGGGAGACTCAATGCCAGGTGAGTTCTCTGACCAAAGCTAAAGCCTGAAGGAAATGGCCCATCCCAACTTGTCCTCAGAACTGCCCCATCCTGTGCAAAACAATGCAAGGCATGGCCAGGTCAAGGACACCACCAGAAAGAAGCCAGAAAAACAAGCAGAAAAGACAGCAAGAGCTTTGAACTCAAAATGCTTTCATCTTCAAAACAACGTGTTCTTTCTCTCTGGTTCACTCGGTTTTTCTGACGGAAGTGAAATTCTTCTCTGGCGTCCAAGAAAGATTTATGACTAAAAAAGAACAGATTTTATCTGGCAGTGGGTGCGTGCAGGGTTTGTCCTTCCATACTAGCCCCAATTGCTCTTTATTTTGCAGACACAAATATCAGACCCAGTTAATCATTGCATATTCCTTTTATTAGGTGAGGAGCTACATTCTTGAAACCACCCTCGGGAAAACAATCCTTCACTTCCAGACCACCCTGAGTTGTAGACTTGGGGTTTCGGCAGCGGTGGCACTGTCGGGCCATGTGGCAGACTTTTGGGCAGCCCATAGACAGCGGCTCTTCAGCCTCAGCCCTTTGGAAGTGGTTCGGGAACTTCCTCTTCTCTTGTTCACTTGGCCCAAGGTTGCTCCTTCTACAAACATCATGAAGGTGTTAGCACCACCAGAATATTAAACTTTATTGCCTCTTTCCCTATGGGCAAAGCTTTCTGTGACGAGGGCAAGGCTGCCAGAATAGGACATATTCAATATACTCCATGTGAAGGCCCTAATTCAGACAGGTTAGAGCCATCTGAGTTCTGTGCCAAATCTGAAATATGAAGTTGTGAGACCACATTCAATGTTGTTAGTTCCAAGTGAATATGCCTTGACTCTCATAGTCTTTTCTAAGTTAATTATTGGCAAATTAGTAGCCAATTTGCCATAGAAACACTGTGGTCAGATTCTGAGCCAATCCCCAGATGCTTCCTTAACTCATTTGGTGCCTGAATAGAGTACCCCATTATTGGCACCATGAAATCGCATCACCACCTACAACTGTGCTTTTAGAATAAAAACATCCCAAGTTTCAACTTGGGACTTGAGGATGTGGTCCGTAGAACACCCAACACTGAGGTGGGGACCCAAGAAAGCAGAAAGGGGCTCCCAGGGGGGAGATTTGGGGTGATAGCAGCAACAGAAGTCCAGGTCTTCAGTGAGCATGAGCAAGCAGTAGCAGCTGTCCACGTTTGACATGGTGGTCGCTGGTCCTAGTCCTTGCTGAGTGACAACGGTGAAGGAAACAGGGAGTGAGGAGGCAAGAGGAGGAAAACGTGGCCCCTCACAGGAGTGATGCTAGCAGGGAGGTAGGCCTCTGGCTTGGCCTCCAGGTCACAAGAAGAAAATAGTTAAGAGTCTTGAATGCATAAGAGAACCATATGGTGACCACAGTGGAACAAAAAAAACATGTTGCCCAGATCCTTAGGGATCCGCCTCACCAAACAAATAAAATGATTTATAATTAGCACATCAATTTGAAACCTAAATGCTCCCAATATGCTTTAAAATTATTTATTTTCTTAAGTCTTTCAGCACCTACTTCTCTGTCACCCCTAGACCCCATCATCAGAGCTTACCCAGCAACTATATATTGAGTGCACACTCTGAGCCCGGTCTCACGTATCTATTAGTTTGCGCAACCTGCAAAGCATGTGCTGTGTATATAGGAAATAAATGCACTTACCTGGTTCTTCCTCACATAATGCCTTCTGGGCCCCTCTTTCGCTCCTCATTTGCTCTTTCTCTTACCTTTCTAAGATCACCCCACCTGCCCAGTCCTCCGAGGGGGCCCTCTGGGCACTGCCAGTCCTAGAATCTCACTCCTGGTCATAACCCCAGGGCCCAGAAGACAAGACCTCCCCTGCCCCCAAAACAAGGAAGCAGACACTCATGGCTGCAGCCAGGCTAGGAAGCAGGACAAGTGAAGCAGCCTCTATTCCTGTCTGGGCGCTAGTTGGAATTGTTTCTCCTTCCTTCCTTCCTTCCTTCCTTCCTTCCTTCCTTCCTTCCTTCCTTCCTTCCTCCCTCCCTCCCTCCCTTCCTCCCTTCCCTCCTTTCCTTTCTCCTTTCGTTCCTTCCTTCCTCTTTCTTTCTTTCTTTTCTTTCTTCCTCTTTCTTTCTTTTCTTTCTCTTTCTTTCTTTCTTCCTTCCTTTCTTTCTTTCTTTCTTCTTTTTTTCTTTCTCTTCTTTCCATTTTTTCCTTATATCCTTTCCTATTCCTTCTCTTTAATTCTCCCTTCCTTCCTTCACACATTTCTCTGCAGTGAGGAGCATGGGGGAGACTTGACGCATATACATGCCCAGCACACACAGATGCACACATTAGGTTCCAAATGATGAAAACTGAAATCTAAAATTAATTTCCAAAAGAATTCTACTTGGGCAGGACTCCTCACAGGCATCCATGGCAGGCTCCAGCCTCTTAAGCTTCTTTTACATTTTATAGCTCTTACTGAATTTTCTTCAACTGTCTCACCAAACATACCTCTCTGGTCCATAAACTGTTTCCAGTGGAACTTGGATCATACTTGTTGTGATTCCTGTAACTGCGAGAATCTGAGACAGACCATTCATTTCTAAGCAAAGTGCTCTGTTGAAAAGATCACGTTTGCCATTTCTCTGTCAGTGTCGCTGCCTGCTGCTTTTAATTTCATTGTTTCTTTATAGAGCCTTACTTATTTATTAAACTATGAACAAGTCATAAGAGAAACGTTGGTAACCACTTGGTATTCCCAGCCTTCCCCACTGACTCCTTCATAAGTAAAAATCTTTCATACTAAAACTTACATAACAGATAAGGGTTAGAAATGACTTCTTCCAGTGTACTGTATTTAGCTGGGGCTAAAGGAATGTGGACTTTCAGGGAGGGAGCATCAAGGGTGTGTTTTGAATATTATAGCATTAAGGTAATCACTGACTACCGTGGGTCTGAGGGCTCCGAGAAATGAGAGGGATTGCTCACTGGCCCACTGCTTCCTGGAGTTTCACTTCTAAAATGCTCAGGATGTGATCAGAAGGCAGCCAGGCCCAGACAGACCACCTAAGGCAGGGAACCTCACCGGCAAGAGAGGCACTGGCTCTGCCTTCACCTCCCTGGAACACAGGGCACACACAAAGGCCTCTTTAAGCCACCTGGGAGAAACAGTCTTGCTTCTAGGCATCTAGCCAAGGCAAAGAACGTTTTGTTAATCATTACTCATTATCAATTTGGCCAAAGAATTGTTGTGAGTTTTGGCGTGGTTTGGTTTTGTTTTATTTTTACATCTGGGTGGCACAGACTCAGAACAAATTTCATCACATAAACAATCAGTTTACAATTCTGGGTGGTTTCCCTGGGGCAGAAACTCTCAAACCTGTCCTCAACTTCCAGTGGGATCTAGTTCACCTTAGTCCTCTTGGCTTGGTGAGATGGAATTCTCCGTGCCTGTCTTCAGAGCGCAGGAGCCTTTGCTGGCATATGGTGTTCCTCCAGGACTCCCATTTTCATATACTTTTGCCAGAAAATGGAATAATCAGTAAAAACATTTCTGAGCATTCTTCAGCTCCCATCACCTGGTGCCTGGACTCAAGGGCTCAGCTTGTTGTTGGGAACAGGATAATGCTTTGCAATACTGCTGGTGGCTCTTGCTTCTCTTCCTCAACATAGTTCTTCAAACAGTGACCTTATTTATTTTTTTAATTATTTTTTTAATTTCAGAATATTACGGGGGTGTGAACCCAAAGGTGACCTTATTTAATTTAAACAAACCACGTTGGTTATTCTGCCTTCAGCAATGGGAAGTCTAGCAGGAAATCCACAATTGCTTTTAGGGATAGCAGATATGCATTATTAACTCTAACCCTCAAAGATACTTGGAAATACTTAATCAAGTTTTTATCTCCCATAATAAATAGTTGCCAGGGAAATCTCAAGCAAAAATTGTTTGCTTAGGTAGGTAGGAAACAATTGTTAGTATTTCATTTTGTTTTATTTCCTGAGAGGACTTGAAAAAACACCCTTCTACTCTTCTGATATGAGACATAGAAAACAATCAAAATATTTTCCTTAAAACCCACCACAGGGCAAGCTGGACTAGCCAAGACTGTCCAGATTCTAAGAAATAGCCAACTCATTCAGGTCAAAATCGAACTGTACTTTTCTAGAGGGCAAATTCAAGACAATTTTTCAAACTCTTTTTTTGGAGGGAGACTACAACCCACAGCTAAAAACATATTTTACATCATGACCCAGTGCACACTAGTGCACACACACACACACACACGGACTTACCTGAAATATATTTTATGAAACATAACTTACCCTTACTATATGCTATAAACTCTAAAATTTTTGTCTGTTCTATGCCATCTTATTCAATTCTATTCCATTCTATAAAAAAATTCTAGTGTGACCCACAAAATTAATTTCCTAAACCATGACCCACCATGTAAAAACCACGCTTGGGGGTGTGGGGTAGAGAAGTCAATCCTTCTCACAGATTCTCCAAATTCTCCCTCTTCTACTGAAAATGGATGTCATTGCTTTGGTCAAAACTGCTGTCTTACTAAAATGGGAATGAACCCTGAATGGGTAACAGATTACACCTGGTCCATCATTTATACCTTTATGAAATTGAGTATATTTCATTGCATCTCACATCATGAACATCACAGCATATCACAGTGGAGAAAGGAGGCCGGTTGGATGAAGAAACGGGTGGAAGTGAGAAGGCGTGCGTTCAAGGCTCCTGCAGAAGATGTTATGGCGCCTCCAAGACCCTAGCCTTTGCCTCCTCCCCATATATAGGTGGAGAGAACTCAGGCTGAAGGCCCCCTTAACCCACCCAGGGTTCCTTGGCTTCCCCCTCCATTCCTGCACATTTCTGGGCAGGAATAGGAATTTCAGTGGGAAAGTGGAAGGGACAGAACTGTAGTACCGTAAGGCCTGCAGCAATGCAACCAGGAGAAGGAGGTGTCACCTCTTCCCTTTTGCTGTACTCTTTTTCCCCCTGAGAGTGCTCTTCCCATTCCTTTCCACCTTGTTCACCTTTTCCAATAAGAAGTTCCCAGCTCTGCCAACCCTTCATGGAGTTCTAGCTGCACTTTCTGCCAATACCACCATCATTTCAAAGCAACCTGCACCTCCATCCATCAGAGCGCTGCACACAAAACATCATTGCTGGTTGATCAACTGCCTCAGGTATCAGATTCTCAGCTCCTTGAGAGTCTCCTGGCCATTTCCAGCAACCAGCACAGTGATCACAGCCCCTCACTAAAATATATATGCTTCATTCATGTAGCAAATATTAATATAGTGCTGGTTGTATCAGGCACGGTGCCAGGTGTAAGGAGTTCCGTGATGAACTGCTCTTGTAGAGCTTGTCTGTTAATGTTGTCTGTTTGTCAATGAGTAAATACTTGCTGAATAATGAAGGGATTAAGGGGTGAGTAAGTGACTCCTATGCTGCCATATCTGCTATCTCACTGCGTCATCATACAGGCCCACCAACCCCCAGATGCCTTTAATTGTGAGCGTCCTTATATTGAATCAGAGGCTGTTGCCCTGCAGCCTCTATGCATTAGTCCATAAAGAATACAAGCAGGGGCTAACAGCTAATATGTCCCCAAGCCTCCTCTCCTGTCTAAATGTCCCTGGGTCTTTCGGGAGTTCCTCAAGACAGCAGCATCAGCAATAAGACAGAATGGTTCAAATTGCCCCGCCAGTCTAGATGCTTTCCTCGCAGCACCCTCCATTTGGTCTATAATCTCCTCTAAACATGACCCTAAAAATGAAAACACAGCCCCAAGCACACCATCTGCTGCACCCCAAACCCTTAACATCTACAGATGCAGCCTCCCCCCGTGTCAGCATCTCTGGAAAAAACATTCTCTCACTGGCTTAATATTAACACTGACCATGCACTTATGCTCGGACTTCATGGAGTTATTTATCCAAAAACCCCTTTTATTTCTTGGAAACTTCAAACACCCCTCTTTCTTCCTCCCTCCCCATGAGCAAATTTAAATGGCTATTTTCGGAACTGCCATGTTTGACGTGATTCTCCCTTCCTGACTACAGGAAAAAAGCCCTTACCAGGTTTCCTACCAGAATTCATCCTCAGAATTTTTCTGGCTGTATCTAAAACAGCCAGCCCCTCTCAAGTCCAGTAGCAAAAGTGAGAAGAGATGAGACTTACAAATATTGAAGGGCCATAATCCTGCTTTGTGCAGAAGGATGGTTTGCAGTGAAAGACGATAAAACCATGAAGAGAGAATGCCACCCAAAGAGAGGCCAGTCGAGACTGGAAATGGAGAGAGCCCCAGGGCTCCTGCATCCCTTGCCAGTTTATCCCAAAAACCCAGCAGCCTCCCTTCCCCGCCCTTCCTTCAGTTTGGTTGTTCTTAGATTCTTAGAGCAAATAAATTTTCTTTTTGCCCTTTTGCCTAATCCCAGTTGGATTTCAGTAAGTTGCAACCAAAAAAATTCTGACTAATACAACCCCTAATTTTTTCTTCCTAAGTGGTGCTGTGCTGTTCCTAAACCAAATATTCACATCCTGTACTTACATGTGTTTGAACTCAAAGGCAGGATCTTACTTTTACTGCTGTGGAATATCATCTTGTTTTATGTGATTCATAATTCTAGTGTGGCTGCTCACAAATTTGCACACACTACTGCCGGTTGTGCTAAAAAAATGTGGCTTTTGTCAATTTTTGGTAACAGAGTTAGTCACCCTCATAAGTCCTTGCTGGATAACAAGAAAAAAACCAAGTGTTCCAGTAAGAGCATCTCATTTTTTAAAAGACTTTTAAACTGAAAGAAAGGGACTTGGGAGTTTCTTGGGAGTAAATTGTCAATCCCAAGACAAATAGATGCCTCTAGCTGAATAGAAGAAGGTTACACACAGGTAAGTTCAAATACAAAAATCATTTTAATAGATATCAAAACTATTATCCTCATTACACTAGCAGGGAAATAAAATCGGAACCTAATTGTGTCATCTGAATTATTTGCTAACACTCTGATTCACTCTGATTCATAAACGACTTGTTTTTGTATCTTCATGGAGTCACTGATAAAAAGGAGAAAAGCTTCAGCACTTTGAGAGGCCAAGACAGGAGGATCATTTAAGACCAGGAGTTCAAGACCAGCCTGGGCAACACAGTGAGATCCCATCTCTACAAAAAGTTTAGCTGGGTGTGGTGATGCATGCCTGTGGTCCCAGCTACTCATGAGGCTGTGACAATAGGACTGCTTGAGCCCACGAGTTCAAGACTGCAGTGAGCTATGAACATGTCACTGCACTCCAGCTTGGGTGACACAGTGAGACCCTGCCTAAAAAAGAAAAAAAAAAGGATAAAATTATTGAATGACATAGAGGATAGAGCTCTGAGAAACACCACTAGAAACATGTTGGTAAATTAACGGTGAAAACATGGCTTGACCAGAACTTATTTCTGTGTTATCCCAAGTAAATCTCTTGTTTGGGTCATGGTGGACAGACCCTAAGGTGACCACTGATGATTCTCACCTTCTGGTGTTTGTCCCTTCATATAATCTTCTTCCCTTGAGTTTTGGTGCTACTTATGCCTTGCTTCTAAGTGACAGAATGTGCCAAAGGTGATGCAATGTCTCTCCCCTGATTATGTTAAGTTATACAAGACTCCATCTTGCTAGGGACTTTCTCCCTTGCTGGCTTTGAAGGAGTAAGTGGAAACATTAGGATATACATATGGCAAGGAGGTGAGGGTGACCTCTAGGAGATGAAGACAGCCTCTAGTCAACAGCCAGAAGGAAGCTGGGGCCCTCAGTTTTATAGCCACAAGGAAATAAATTCTGCCCACAACCTGAGGGAGCTTGGACGTGAATACTTCTCCAGTCGGGCCTCCAGATGAGAACACAGCCTGGATGGTACTTTGATTACTGCAGCCTGGATCCAGAGAATACAGCTAAGCCTTGATCAGAGTCCTGACTCATAGAAACTGAGATAGTAAACACACGTTGTTTTAAGAGGCTATGAGTGTGACAGTTTGTTACATAGCATAGAAAGCTCATACAGGGTCATATAAGGAGGGAACAGACTGATCAGACAATGTGCCTTTGTTCTTATCCCTGCTTTAGGTTATGTTGCCTTTTTTGGTAGGTGATGGAATCAACACTTAGAAGAGCTGGGAACTAAGGCAATTCCCTTCCCTTCTCTGTGCCTAAGTTTTCTCATCTGTAAAATGAGGACATTGTACTTGGAGAACTCTAAGGGATCTTTCAGCTAAAAGAGTTTATGTCCTATGATCCAAAAAGAGGAAGGGATCCTTGAAATTCATTTAAACTTAGGTGAAGTAGAAAGAAATGAAGTTTGGAAATAATGGAACAGAAATGAGCAAGTATTAAAGACTAAAAGAAAATTCGGCTCTAAGTAAACAGGAAAGCCCGTATTCTGATAGCCCCTTAGAAGCCAATGAAATGAAGTGACCCAGACCAGCCACAGACATGACGCTGACAAATCCAGCCAAGTGGGCAGTGGGTCCTTTGGCACCCCCCAGATTTGTTTTTATGAACATTATTTGGAAGACATCTATTGTTAAAAGAAAAAAAAATGGCTCAAGTTTTTCCAATGAAAGAAAAAAAGAACTTATCCTCAGCCTAACTCTGAGAAACTTAGCATGGAAATCCTCTTCATCCTCTCCACACCTAATAACAGTCACTGCTCAGTTATTAGACCACTGTCTTGACTTCTGGTTACTTGGGAGAGTGAAGCCAATGTTCTTAGAAGTAAACCATAGCAACAAACTCATGTGAAATAGTTTTGTGGGTCTCCATTTTCTAATGCTACATAAAGAAAGGCTTTGAATAGCGCTGGATTCTGGAAAGAACCATGTTGAGTATTTTCTAAGATTTCAAAGTCAATGGAGGATATAACTGAGAACATAAATTCTAAAACCATCATAAGCTGAATGTTGGAAAAAGAGAAGCAAGTGTTCTTTCCAGTGTGAAAAAAAAAAAAAAACCCTGCTCATTAGAGCCTTAGAATGAATCTACTCTTACAAGCCTAATCCATGAATAAACTAAGAAATAGAACTTTGCTGAAAAATTCCTCATGGATTTACAAGTTGCTATAAGTCCCCAAGGAGTGGGGTTTGAGCATAAAGTTGCCTGAGGTACACAGGTCTGTACAGTGTAGTGAAAATTTGGGAACTGACATCTTTCCACAACAAAGACACTACTGATACTAAAAACCGACCTATCTGGCTTTCTGTGCCCTGTGTTAAATAGTACTTAGTGTGGGTTTAAGAGTAACTTAATGGTTGCTGGCTTAAGAAAGAGGGAGTTTTGAGGGACTTTTGGATACGTGAAAACAGAAAAACCAATCTAAATTTCTTAAAATCCTGGGACTTGAAATCATTTAATTTTTTTCCTTATCTTAAATTGATGATTATAAATAGTCTAATAATGTTCGAATTCCGAATTACTTAGGGACATATTGGTAAAACTAGAAAATATGTGCATATATATCTTTATCTCTCTTGTCAAAAGAAATAACAATGTTAAATAGCCAAGTAAATAAAAGGTTTCAATAAATGTAGGTTTTATTTTATCTTTCATTCTATGCTTTAGTCAATTGGCCCATAGGAATAGTGAAAAAATTATTTGTCAACTCTTGGCTGTGTAATTAATTCAGCTGAGTGTTAAATATGTTCTTTTGAATGTATGCCAGTTAAAAAAAGTCACAAAACTAGACTATAGTTTATAGGACCAAGCTGATAATATTGACTATCTTGAATATTATACCATATACCAACTTCTTATGCTAAATTCATTTTTGAAGCTTTCTTTGGCTTCCAAAAGGCCATATTCCAAAAGGAATTGCAATATTCCTTTCTTCTTCAGTTGAAGTAGTACACAATTTGGTTGTACAGATGCTCCTCAAGTTATAATGGGACAATGTCCTGATAAACCCATCATAAATTGAAAATATTAAAAGTCAAAATGCACTTAATACACCTAACCTACTGAATATCATCATAGCTTAATTTTGCCTACCTTAAACATGCTCAGAACACTTACATTAGCCTACAATTGGGCAAAATCATCTAACATAAAGCCTATTGTATAATAAAGTGTTGAATACCTTGTGTAATTAATTGAATACTGTACTGAAGTGAAAAACAGAATGGTTGTGGGTCCTCCAAGAACAGTTTCTACTGGATCCTATCACTTTTGAAAAATCATAAGTCAAACCACCAGGCGTGGTGGTTCACATCTGTATCTTAGTGCTTTGGGAGGCCAAGGCAGGAGAATGGCTTAAAGTCAGGAATTCAAGACTATCCTGGGCAACATAGTGAGACCTTATCTCTACCAAAAAAATTTTTTTAATTAGCTGGGCATGGCAGCATGCATCTGTAATCCTGGCTACTCAGGAGGCAGAGCCAGGAGGATTGTTTGAGCCCAAGAGTTTGAGGTTGCAGTAAGCTATGATTGTACCACTGTAGTCCAGTCCAAGCAACAGAGCAAGACCCTGTCTCCAAAAAAAAAGAAAAGAAAAGAAAAGAAAAAAGAAAAAAAAAGAAGAAAGAAAGAAAAGAAAAATTGTAAGTCCAACCATCGTAAGTCATGGACATCTATACTACAGGAGATAAGAAAATGATGAACTTTGGGGGCATAAAAACACGTGGTCAGAATAAGGACTATTTTATCTTCTGTATGCTCTAATCATCAGATTGAATCAGAAATGTGTAAGTCTGTGATTGGTAGTGATCTTATAACCTTAAACAGAGAGCTGAATGTTCATGAGACAGAGGATTTCAGGGTCGTGCTCTGTGATGCTTAGATCTCTTCAGGGTAGGCTTTTTACTTACTTTGAGTTCAATCAGATTTTCTAGATCACATTCAAGAATTGAGAAAAGAAAATATTTAGCAATTTCACTAAGTATTTTTAATTACTACCAAACACCCATTCATCAAAGAATGTATTGATTTCCAAATATATGCAAAAACGCCTTGCCAATTAAGAACAGTTTGGAAAGAGAGGAAGGGAAATAAATAAGCCATAATTCCTAGCCTCTAAGAACACATAATCTAGTAGGAGAAATGAGATACACCACCACAATACAAGGTAGAATATGCCATAAGAGGAGTATACATAATATGGGATGTGAGTTCAAAGGCAGAAGGGATTCTTTGTGATTGGTAAGAGTCAAGAAAAGATTCAGTGGTATTTATCATCACTGTCTTAATATGGAGCAATCAGAATTACCTTAGAATCAAATATCTCAGAATTAGGAGGATTCTGAGAAATCATCAAATCAATCCTTTATCTCATGCATTCTAAAGTGGAAATCCATGAACTTGCTTTAAGGTGTTCAGATCCTCTACATTGTTTCCCATCCTCTGTCTCATTTGGAGATTCATCTTCTTCTATCCTGCCATTAAATAGTGAAGTTCGTCAAGGATTAATCCCAGGCCCATCTGTCCACATCCATGAATGACTTCAATAACTATTGATGACATGTAATTTTCTCTCTCCAGACTAGATCTCACTTCTAAATTCCAGACCCGCGTATTTCACTGACTACTTGGCATCTCCACTAAAAAAAACTTAAAGGCAGCTTATACTCAACATGTCTAAAATCTACTTCATAATCTGCCTCCTCAAACATGATCCTCTTTTATAGGCCCCTTGCATCTATCCTTAAACCCCTACCGTCAAATCTCCACATAGTGGAGCATCTTTCTTTAATCCACATCTGACCATGCTACATTTTTTCAAAAACACTTTAGCAGCTCTCCAGTGTTTGTTAAAGACTAAACGTTGCACATGGCTACATGGTTTTGAATGCTTTGGGCTGCAAATAACAGAGAACTCCTCACTCAACCAGCTTACATAATGATGACATCACTTAACAAGAAGTCCTTTAAAATGGTGCCTCACCAGGATGCACAATTTTAAGAACTCCTGTCCTGCTAATGTGACCAAAAAGTGTCATGATCCCATACCAACTTATTTGGAAAACACCACAGCCAATCAGTTTCAAGGTTAGAAGCATTCAGTTGTATTGTACTGAAATGTTTAATTGTGTTTGGTCAAGCATATGTTGGCACACTGACAGCCTTTGGGCTAGCTCCCAACAAAATAAAATATTCATCAATCATGAGTCATACATTCTCTCCTTGCTATGTACTTTGCTGTGTTGAATGGGTACATGGCTATGACTCAAGAGATAATAAGGAAATAAAAGAGAATGTAAAAAGTATGATTTTTCTATTCTAGAGCCATGCATTAGAGGAGAGACACACTGGGCAGTAAGGCAACATGAGATATCCAAAGGTATATCTCTCTTTCCTTCCTTGGGAATGGCATGATACTGACAGAAACACATGGTTGCCAAGCTAAATATAGCAGGTTCTGATTCAATATCAACTGCAAATAAAATCTGATGAACAACAAAGTCATTTGGGGTGAAAATGATATATTGTTTATGGTCGTTCCTTAAAGGGAACCAAAGTGACCTTTGTGACCTCCAAGAGCAGCCAGCCACTTCAGCTTGAAGAGAGACCAAACTAAAATCAGGAGGGAGTAGACCCCTGTAGTTCTAGTGTAGTCCAAGCATATAAAAGGTGTGACACAATGACCCCATGATGGGCCCACAGGAAAAAAGCAGAAGCTATCATGAAGTGGTCTTTCCATCACCAGGAGACTACACACAAGGTTTGTAAGGAGAGATCTATAAAGTTTTCGGAATGAAATCATGTGGAATTTGGTGGCAAATGTTTTCTGAGTGACAATTTTGGATGAAAATCAAACACAAATGTTCTGAATGTTTTCCACTCTTGGTCAGAAAACGCTTAATTTGTCAAAAACTGCCTTACATTTTGAAAATCACTTGAATCCCCATCTGCCTTTGAAAGTTGAACTGAGATACCCAAAGTTGATCAATCAAATGTTTTCAAAACATCCATAATTCCAGGGATCTTATAGAGAAGTATAAGAAAGACATGGCCACCTCACACCCATTAGGATGGCTATGATCAAAATAACAACAATAATAGAAACTAACAAGTGTTGGTGAGGACTTGAAGAAATTGGAACCCTTGTGCACTATTGGTGAGATTATAAAATGCTGCAACCACTACAGAAAACAGTATGGAGGTTCCTCAAAAAATTAAAATTAGAACTATCATATGACCAGCAATCTCACTTCTGGCTATATATCCAAAAGAACTGAAAGCAGGGTCTCCAAGAAATATTTACACACCTGTGTTCATAGCAGCACCATTCACAGTAGCCAAGAAATGAAAGCAACCCAAACGTCCATCAACAGATGAATAGATAAACAAATGTAGTGCATACATTCAATGGAATATTATTCAGCCTTAAAAAAGAAGGAAATCCTGTCACATGCTACAAAATGGATAAATCTTGAGGACATTATGCTAAGTGAAATAATCCAGGCACAAAAGGACAAATACCAAATGGTTCCACTCCTATGAGGTATCTAAAGTAGTCAAATTCATAGAAACAGAAAGTAGAATGGTGGTTACCAGGGACTTAAGGGTGAGAAAAAGGAGGAGTTGTTTAAGGGTATAGAGTTTCAGATTTGCAAGATGAGAAAGTTCTGGAGATGTGTTTCACAACAATGTGAATATACTTAACACCGCTGAACTGTACACTTAATTTTATGTTAGGTGTCTTTACCATAATAAAAAAGAGGAAAAAAAAGAAAGACATCGCCAATGCCTTTGCTGGCAATTAACTTCAGGAGAGATTGGGTGGGAGACTTCCTCACAAGCAGTAGAAAAATGGGTGGAGGAAAGCATTCAGAGTTTTAAGAGGTCTCTGTCTGCTGTCCCAAGTAACTTGGGAACAACTGGGGTTACAGAGTGTAAAGGAAGATAGAGCTCAAATAATAACCTCGGAACATAAGAGGATTGAGTAAGTTCATACAATATCTCCTTTCTGCTAAATTCAGGTCTCCTCAATTCTGAATGTCTTAGTATCTCCACATTTTTGGATAGCAGAGACTCACTCTCTCCTCCTTGGAATATACACTCCCTGAACCAGGGGTGGGGAACATGTGTTCTTCTGGATCCTTGAGTGCGGACTTTTGAGTGAATACAAATTTCACAGAACAAAGTCAGAATTTTCATGTGATTTGCCCCGTCTGTCTTGAAGAGAAGACTAAGAGAAAGTGCTATTAATATATCCCAGAAGCTAAAACAAGAGTGGGTTGGGCCTGGGAGGAATCCGGGCCATCAGGTGGGCCGTCTAAAGATGGACATGCATGGTTCTTCAGGCTGAAACAAGGCAATGGCTCAAAACAATCGGGCTATGAGAAACCACATGATAACAAAGATCTGAAAACAAGGTGAGTAGTGGGTCAAAGCCTAAGAAACAGAGACCAGTAGTGTGGAGTACAGGCTGAGGTGGGACATGTGACCAACAGAGGTTTCAGAACTTATCAGTCAGGTGGTCCAGGCAGCAGACCCAGGAGTCCTGCAGTAAAATGTAAACCGATGCCGCTGTCAATAAGCTCCTTCGAAGAGTAATACAGACCACCCCATACAAAAACCCACCTCACTCACAGACCCTAATACAGGACTGTGCCCATGCCTGATACTTCCTACTACCAGTAAGAAAGGGCATCCATTGTCAATCTCTTTCGGATTACATTGGATTGCATTGGATTGCAAAAGCTTCATTTCTGGCAGGATGGAGGATATGATTACCTGGAAACTGCCCACAGCAGAACAGCTAGAAACACTGGAAAAATGTAACAAACATCCTTTTAAATTCATAATTAAACTCAACAAAAAATTAAGGGAAATCACCAGGCGTCCAAAATGCAGAAGGAACTGAACGAACACCAGAGTGGTAACAGCAGGAGCCAGAGGGCCATTTCCCAGGTGCTAAGGGGATGGGGAGGTTAGGTTGCCAGTGTGCAGAAATCAGTACTTGGGTTTTAAGAGCCTTGCAGGAACAGAGAATGAATGTTTCAGAGAAAATTTGCCATGACTAGGTATCTTTCTTGGGTGACCCCAGGTGACACCTAGCCTCCTGCTCAGATCCAGCCCCACATCTTTCTTCCATTGTCTGGTCCTAAGGAAGAACTTGATGAACTTAGCTCAGTGCTTCTCCTGGATACATTTAGCTCTACCAGAAAGCAGAGAACTTTGAAGCCACTTAACCACAACAGATCTTGGAGAATCTCAGGGTCCTCCAGCTTTGGCAGCATTTATTCACCTACAAGTCTTCAGCTACTCATCTACTCACCCAGGTTCACAAAGTTTAGAATCACATCTTCTGCTCTCCCTGCCTGCCCCATACCAAGTCTTCTCGATTCTAGAATCTACAGCCCAAAAGACACTGAGCCCAAAGCCTAGCTTGCCTTAAAAGGAACAGTCAAGCTTAGAAAATTCTTTCAGAAAGGTTAAATGATTCTTCCTTTTGGAAGGAAGTAGTTTGACTTTTTTTAAAAGCCAAATATAATGTCTTTTCTTTAACAAGTCTCCATAGTGACAGCTTTGGTCCTGGCCACCTCAAGTCTGGGCCAGCGCCTGAGAGAAGAATCAGAGATCTCAGGAAACGGCACCAAACTGTAAGGTCAGGGAACCAGTAGGGACCTGGAAGGAAAAAAAGGAGTACATGGTGACAGTAAAAACAGAGCTCCTTATCAGTGGTGTTCATTCTCCTCAAACAAGGAATTCCATGTTTCCCTGAGAAGTAAATCTGAGAAGGTCAGTTAGACCCAAGATGACTCACTGAAACTCACCCAGAGTAGCTGTATGTTCACTGGGAGACCCCCATTGGCATCACAGGCTGTAAATTATGGTCATTCCTAAGAGGTAACAAGAGAGGTTCTGTCAGCTGTGCAATTACTTTGTTTTGGCAGGACACTTTGGAGTCAAGAAAACATTGGCTGGAGTTCAAGGCCAAGATTTTGGATCAGCTGCCACCATAATTTTTCAGAAATGTGATGACTATTCCTCAAGAAATAGTTTCCTAAGTAGGCTGCAGGAATGTCTCCTGTACATGTTCACAAGGGATTTAAAGAATGAAGCCCTTGGGGGACCTACCAGTACAGCTAGCTGAGTTATCCTGGGCTTTTCAAGCAAAGGGCGAGAAGTCTAGGTCACATTAGGAACCCCTCTCACCAACTGCAGTGAAGGAATTAGAGTGGCTTTCAATGAGACAGGACATGCCTGAACTGTGTATTTGCTGCACAATACATGAACACAGTAATATAAAATCTGTCTAGGTTACCTAGATAGAGCTGCTTTTTTCTGTATTGCCAGTCCCATGCTCAACAAAACAGTATAAGCTTCCTACACTGCCCAGTATCCTTTCTGAATGTAACGACAGTGAAGAGGAGAATCATGTGAACATCTGAATGACTCCCTGGCCCTCTAGAAAGCCAGGGAAGTCATGGATATGATACAGATCTCAGAACAGAATCCTCAAACAGGGGTCCGGCCTGAAAGCCAAGTGCATTCTTGGCTTCACGCAGGAAAGGATTCAAGAGCAAAACAACAGAGTAAAGAAAAGCAAGTCTATTGAAGTAACAAAGAAATGAAAGGAAGGCTTGCTCCATAGACAGGGCAGCAGCTATCTCTCAGAGTAACAGAGAGTAGCACTTTGTCAGTTTCTGGGGTCTTATTTTATACTTTCTATTTAATTTTATATTAAGCAGAGAGAGGATTATTCAGAAGATTTCTGGGAAAGGGGTGGGAGTTCCCAGAACCAAGGGTCCCTCCCCCTTTTAAACCATGCAGGGTAACTTCCGGGAGTTGCTATGGCATTTGTAAACTGTCATGGCGCTGATGGGAGTTTCTTTTAGCATGCTAATACGTTATACAGGGCGTAATGAGCAGTGAGGGTAACCTGAGGTCGTTTTTTGTGGCCATCTTGGTTCTGGCTGTTTTTGTCCGGCTTCTCCACAGCCTCCTGTTTTATCAGAGACCTTGGTTTGGGTCTTATAACTCTTTATCGAACAGGCCTGCTGCTTCGCTATCTCAGATGTACTCACTTTCTCTTTCTTGCCTATTCCTGGACCTTTATTTGTGTATCAGAAAGCATCACTCATCCTTTAAAAGTTCAGGGAATCATAGCAGTTTGAAACCCAAGTCTATGGCCTGGTTTGGAAAACATTCTCTGCTCTTTTTAACTTAGCATAATATTGCTTCTAGACATTCTATTATTAACTATATAATACTAACCATAATAATATGAATACAAACTGTATAATAATAACTGTGGTTGTCAAGTGAAAGATTTACAATGTACCTGAGTTCCTAAGATAGAAGAAGATGAAATTTCGGGGGTGGGAGGTTGGGTGTGAAACAGAGAGTGTACTGAGTCAGAAATGTCACCGTGGAAGCACAGACAGGATGCCTGTGGAGACACTGAGCACACCGGCCAGCAAGGGAGGGAGAGAAATGTCAGCACTTTGAGGGTAGCAACAGGGCCATGCAGATGATAGCCTGAAAAGATGAAACACGCCATTCATTTATTATCAGTTATATTCACCTTAGTAATTTTATGGAAATAAAATTAAGTATATTAAAAACACTGCTCTATAAGAGATTTAAAAAAGAGAGCAGCTGGTCTCTGAGGGCTTGTATAGTTAACACAATTTCTAAAATGGAGGCTGATGCTGAATTCTTCATTCTATTTAGGAAATTATATTCATTACTCTTAGAGAAGCCTGTAAAATTTTCTCTGCTTTGATATGAATGTGCTTAAATTGATTCTACATTATAAATATATTTAAAATGTCATAAGACGTACTATTATGCAATTAGATATGGACTGAAGTCTTACTTGAAAGGCTTACTGTGTCTCAGTTTTTGGAAGGCCTACTGTGTTCCCATTGTTCTGAATTAAATTTTTATTTTCTATATATTTTTATCATGTTTCCAATTTTACCATGCATAAAGTTGCATGGCTATGTGGTGTGGGAGTCGTAAATTTAGGAGGCGGTACAAAGCCTGGAAGATTCAACAGCAAAGCTTCCAGTTTTCTGATTCCTAGTGATTCTCTTCCTTTTGTGTGACTCTCCCCTTCCCATCTACCCACCAAATTGCAACGCGCACACAAAAACCTCACTAAAATACTGACGGTTTCTGGTGAGACAACAATTTGGGACTATCTGCTGAGTCCATAAAAGCATTTCTGTATTTTAAGGGTTTCTGTTACAGGAATCAAAATCTCTGATCTCTTGGCAAACCCTCAGAATAGCACTTTCTCCAGGGCCATTATGAAGCTGGGAAGTTCATCCTAAAATTCAAGGTTCTTTTTAGGGTCAGAGGTGTCCTTCATTTTCTAGCATAAAAAGAATACTACATAGGTTTTTGCAGCACTGAGCTCTAGTTTTGGGTTTACTGTTTTTCAGCAGTGAGACTATGAATAGATGACTTAACTTCTCAGAACACCGATGTCCTTATCTGTGAAAGAGAAATGTCATTGCTAGGCAGAGTGCTGGGTCCACCCAGCAGGAGGAAGAGAATGGCAGGCAGTGGTGTGCTGGTAAGCAACTAGCGACCAGGTCTGAGGGGAACATGCCATGATTGGTAGCATTTGTTGATTTTCCTGGTGTAAATACTTGTACCACGGCCAGGGTCAAGCTACCAGTGTGATATCCCTGAACGTGAAGTTGGGAAGGGGTATACTGCAGCCCACCACTCTGTGGGATTTCCATGGTACAGATGGAGTAGTTGTAAATTACCTCAACAGCACAGGTAATAGTCAGATGTAGCAAAAATAATTAGGAACTGTTGTGTTTTGAGTATGTATTACCTTTGTTTGTCATCAAATTTATGTAATCACAAGTTTAGGTAATTTCATTTTTAAAGAATGGCTTATTTACCCACCAGCTTACAAAAGTCCTGATGATTTAATCATCCGTTCTCACAAGCCAGTACGAGCCAGCTTCCCCACACCACCAGCGGGTTTGGTTTCTTTCGTATGACAGAGATGAACCAGAGAACACCAACTCATTCTTAAATAAAATCCAAGAATAGCTTTGAACCAGAGCTTACTTGAATGAGAAGATATATAATCTTGGATAGGTAGAAATGAGAATAAAATGCAACAAGTATCCTTATTGATGTAAAGGAATTTAGAGTCAGGGGCTTTTCTTTTTTTTTTTTTTTTTCCTTTTAAGTCAAAACAGCTAAGTTTAGAAAAGACTTACAGTAAGAAAAAAATGTTCCATGTCATAGTTTGGAAGGATCCACTAAGTAAAAGCCTCTAATGTGTTGTCACATTATTATCACGATCGTTATAGTTGTTATTATAATAAGCAGATAAGTAGTGATCTGTTTCACTAAAGAAACTGCTTGTGAGTGTAGCTGTAAGCTCAACATTGAGCCTGGTTTTAAGAAACAGCTCTGAAAACTTTTCAAGGAAAGAGCAGTGGTCTGAGATGTTTGTTTTGCCAACAGTTTTGGTTTGAGGATGGCCTGTTAATCGCTCAACGATAGTCAGAATGTGAGAGATCTTTCAAAGGAGGACAGAGATACACTATTAGGAACCTGAGCTGGGACACAGGTTTCGTGTGGCCCTTAAAAGAATCAGACAGCAGGGATTTAGTGAACAGATTTCTGTAAGTCACTGGGATACAAAAGGAGGGGACAGCAGAGTCCTGGTTCCCAGAAGACAAGATATATTCTCATGTTACATGAATAAACAAGCGGACATGATGTAATTCCATCAGGCAGCAACAGACTAAAAGAATGTTTCCAGGCTCATGGATTTCATGAATTTCAACCATGTCAAAAAACATTTTTTAAGTTTTCCAACATTTTAAAAATTTTGTCAACGGAAGATAGAAAACACCTACTATTATCACTACTGTTTTTTTAACAGAAAAGGCATTTTCACAACTCATACACAAATTTATAAAGTTATAATGTCAGAAAAAAGATTAAACTATTGCCTTAAATATTGATATTTAAATATTGAATCAGTTTATGTTTATGAACATTTCTCTATGTCTTCCTAATTTTTCTCATTGCAGCACAGATTGTTAAAACTCCCTGGATTGACACCAGTCTAGAGATGAGTATTTGGGAAGCCCTGAACTGCAGTGCTAAATTCTGCTGCAAAGGTGCTCTTTTCCTTATCATGATTGATGTGTGATAGGGCAGTGGGGACAGAGGATTAAAGGTGGCAGAGCCTCCAGAGTGTCCCCCAGGCACACGTAGGGCGTGAGTGATAGCACAGTGACTGTGACGCCGTGTACGTCAGAGCAGAGGAGCACTCCGCGCTGGAGCCAGATTTCCTGCTATCGTGCCCCGGCTCTGTCGTTTCCTGACTGGATGACAGGGAGGGTTGTTTGACCATTCTGTGTCTCAGAGCTGACCACAGTGCCTGCCTCATGGGGCCGTGGTGAGGAGTGGGTGAGACACAGGGCTTAGACCAGCTCGTGGCTGAGAGTCCCCGCCACACACATGAACTCTGATCATTGCTCTGTGCCAAGAGCCTCACACCCACAACCTGGCATATGCCTCAGCGTCCTCGTCTGTGGAATGAGGTTAAGAATTAGAAAGGACTCGTGCCAGGGCCTCAGTTATGGGCCAGTCTTGACACCAGGAGCCCAAGAACTTGAGGCACTAAGGGTTACCTCGTGAAAATGTTAATGGCCCTCACCGGTGTATGTCAGTCACCGCTTGAAACTCTAAAAAGGAGTTCTTATCCCCTTGATTGTACAAACAGGCAAACTGAGGCTCAGAATGGTCCTGTGGTTTGCAGAGGCCACACAGCTAGTAAATAGAAAAGCAGGGATTTAAGCTCTAGAGGCCTTCTTGTGGGAGGCCAATAAGAATAACATGGTTTTAAGAAAATCTGATTTCATAATGTTTCATAAAACAGAAATATTGTGGAGTGAGTATTAGCATTATAGAAATGCGATGGAGTTTCTTTGAATAGTAATTCCCGTGGTGCAGGAAATGTTTTGTTTTGGAATCACTTAGTACTTGATAAAGCCAAAGAGATAGAGACAGACAAATCTGTAGTGTCAGGGAATTCTTTGAAGACCAGCCGCTTGGAAGTTATAATGTTAAAAGGATAAATAATGTGGCAATAGGAGAGATAGTACAAAACTCACCAACTAGCCGTACACACAGGGTTTGCAAAGCCCTTAAACAGTGCAGAAAGATGGGTATAACATCAGGGGTGCATGGATTCTGGCAAATCAGAGAGCATTTGCCCCATCCAAAGTCATTCAAATTCCTTTTCTTTTTTTTTTTCCTAAAAACTAGCTGCCCAAACAAAACTCATCTGCAGACCACCCATTCATAACCCCTGAGACACAAAACAAGGGAGAGCTCATGTGAGGTTAGGGTGAACAGGGAAGATTACTAAGGAAACAGGATTTGAACTGCAGCTGAAGGACAGACTCGATTAGAAAGCAAAGGGCTTTTTAGGCAGGAGGAACAGTGTACTGGAATAAAAAGTTCCAGGCAGGAAAGCACAGGGAATGTTTTGAGGGTGACAAATAAATCAATGTAAGTCAAATTCAGAACAATTTAACCTATTCAAAGGAATAGCGAATAGTAAAGCAATACAGCAACACCGAGGGTTAGGGCTGTGGTCGCCAGGCGTGGAACATGGAATCTGACCTGCGAAGAAGGACAGCCATTAAAGGTATTTGAACAAGAGAGCAACATTGTCAAAGCAGTATTTTAGGAAGGCAGAGAGGGCAATTGTGTGAAAAATGAGTGAAAGAGGAGAGCTTAGAAATAAGCATTAGGAAGCTGCTCCTTGCTTGTTTTGGGGTAACGTGCTGAAGACTTCATTTAGTGGCAGTGAAAATGAAAATGGGAGAGGGGTAGGAGTCTGACTGGTGTGGAAGGTAATGAAAACGAAGCGAGGTCTACTCACAGAAGACTGAAAACGACTCCTACCTGCCGGATTAAGCAGTTCGGCAAAGCCATTGTCTACAGCCAGCAGCCTGTCTTTAAACTCCAGATCTGTAGCTCTGAAACTTTGGGCAAATCACTTAATCTCGATGCTTTGGTCTATGCATTTCCAAGGTGAAGAGGATAACCATAGTCCTTCCTCATAAGGGTGCTGTGAAGGTTAAATCAATGCACAGATGTAAGGTGCTACCTTACATGTGCCCCACCTTGGCATGCGGAAAGCTCTCGATAAACGGCTCGCATCATCAAATGGACAATGACGTGCACTCTGCTCATTCTTATTTCCCTTCTGAATAAAATGCTGACAATAGTCATAAAGTAGTACATGCTTAAGATACCAGGTGGCAAGTTCTGTTCGGATTCAGTCTCTTGCTGGATATTTGCTGAAAGCATAAAATACCTTTGATACCACCCAAGACGTTTTTGCTAGGGGGACACAGATCTCTTCGTACACAGCTGGGCCTTCTCAAGCATTCCGCAAAGCCAGTTGTGACCAGTTCTCTGAAAAGGAATCTGGAGATAAAAGACTTTTATTCCAGTGAACAGAAACGGGAGAGATGCAGCCTTCAAATTAAAAGCAAGGTACCGCCAACTTATGTTCCCGAGAACAAAGCAAAGGCTTTGGTTTTATAGCAGAAGTTCCCGCCCAAGGTTCCCAATCAGGTCTGTTTATGCAAATGAAGGATTGAAATTTGCTTAGTTCTGATTGGACACCAGAGATGAGCCCTGATTGGTTGAACTAGGTGAGCTCTGATTGGTTGACTTTGTTTATGCTGGGAAATTCCCTCAGCCACCAACACCCTTAATGAGTTGCTGTTGTTGAGTCTGGGACAAAATGCCAGCCTTCTCTGGAAGCCTTGGGGTATAGGGCAGCCACAGAGGACACATGAGGGTACTGCTCTAACAGTCCCAGTAGCTAGGGGATAAATTCCAGGGGCAGTCCTTAGGGCCATGTCAGCTGGGGTAGAAGGTAGGAGGCAGAAGGCCCATATGGCAGGTATGGCCTGCTGGTCCAGCGTTGGCACCTCCGCTCTGCGGAGGAAGCACAGATTTGAATGAAACTGCTCAGGCCTTGTGAAAGCTTCGGAGACAATGTGGCCATCACTATCCCCTTCTGAGTCCTTTGGAGGTCGTAGTGGGACAGTGTATAGGAAAAGGATCTCTTGTCTCTCATCTCATCCTCCAAGTGGTCAAGGCTACTTTGTCATCAAGACAAATTGAAAAGAAATTTGGGGTGCCTGACTTTCAACACTAAATACTCCTCTTGTCTTTAAGTCCCCCAAAATTATGATTTTGTCTCCTCATCCAAGGAGACAGGAGAGTATGATAATAATTCCATTGAATGTTTCACTATGTGCCACATGGGATTCTAACTGTGAAGTCCTCACAGCAGCCCAGTGAGGTTGGAACTAGTATTACCCCTATTTTCACAGAAGTATCAAAAAAAGGCTAGAAATCCCAGGAGTCTGGCTCCAGAGCGTCCTCTATGAAATGGGAATGACGGAAGTGGCATGAGGAGTGGATGGCATGACTAGTACCAAACAAATAGCACATCATGCCCTGCTCATCCAATTGCTCCTCTTCCTCCTCTCCACTCCTCAAGAGCTTTGGCAGTTAAAGATTGTCAGGGTTAGACAAGACCTACAAAAGGAATTTTCTTTCTTGGCTCTAGTTTGACGCTAATAGATGGTTTATGAAATTGATTTTTTTTAAAGACATGTGGCCATTGGTACCTCTCGCAATAGTGGTTGCTATTTAAGTCAATGCCCAAAGCCCATGATTTAGAATTAGGGAAGGGCCCTAAATTAATGGTGTTTAGAGTTACCCAGGGTTCCTTCAGGGGACATAGCCCCAACAGCCAGTCATGAGGCATCTGTGGCCTATCATGGGATGTTGGGTATGCATGAAATGAAGTTCAGAGGGGACTGGGAGGTAAGAATGGGTGGAAAGATTCAAAGAGGCCATGGTCCCAAAGGGGATATGGGAAAGTCACAATGGGAATGTCTGTTTCCTGGAGGAGGTTTCCTGGCTCTACCCTTCATTCCTGCCACATCCTTGCACATCATCTTGCTGCAGAATCTCTTCAACACTGGCACCCAGTGGAGTGGCCTTTGTGTGGTGTTGTCCAGGGACCTCATTGGCGGTGGAAGCAGCAGCAGGACCAGGGGAACATTGCTCCAACCACGTGGTATGTGTTTCTCAGGCTTGAAATAAATCATGAGTAACTTCCCAGATGGTGCAGAAGCTTTTTACAACCCAGAGGCAACTGGAGATGTTGGGGGCTAATTAATCTGCTTGGTATGATGGAACCTGGGGTGACCTTTAGAGTGACAAAATTGACTTAGGATCTCTTTAAACTGAGCAACGGACATAATATGACTCAAGGAAGCTGACTGTATGTAACCATGTAGTGCTCTTAAGCTGTAGAGACTCAAGATGATGGTTATTATTCATGAAGATTTCTTCCCTTACCTGCCAATTCAAGGTTTGCCTCTCATTTTAATAATATATTGTTTTCTTATTTCTGCAGGTCTTTCTTTGCTGGGCAGAAATTTATGGGTTCTTTCAGGGATATCATTCAAACATTACAATTCATCAGGTCCACTAGTTGATCTTTTACTTAAACTTGTCCCAACAGAACAGAAAGTTCTCAAAGAATATGGATATGCACAGTGTATGTTAGTTTAATTATAAACAGGAAAAAGTTTCTGTGGGATGCAATTTTTAATGTGAACACATTGTTATACTCTGAGTATGTGGCATTCTTGCTTAAAAGAAACATTTACAAGAACACGTACACATTTATATCCAAACACCAAATGAAATAGATACTTTAAATGACCAGTTTGCACCAGAAATAAAATATATTATACAAAACAGGAGTTATATCCACAGTTATTAATTCTCATTTTCTACACAAAACAACAATAAATTAAATCACATTATATGCAGATAGTTCTACTTACATTAGAATAATAAACTATGTGTAGCTTATGTAGCTCTTATTTTTACTTTTATACCAGACTCATGGAAGATTTGTACTGTTTGATAGTCCTAGATTTAAATTAACAATGAATAATATGACTCAGAAGACACGGGCCACAGAATTGATCCTCCACAGTGTCTATCCCACGTCATCTTGGTGTCAATTATCCACCCTGTGTGGGGAACAGAGCTCAGATTCCTAGGGCCCAACACAAGGTGTGCAAATTCACAGCATCTCCAGGCTGTTGAGGGGCACTTCACTGCTGTCTTGTAAGTGAAAGATTAAAATTAAAGTCTTTCAGATCTTTGCATTGAATAATAAATAAGACACCCTGTTTCAAAATCTGAATTTCTCTGTTAGCCTTCTCTGCCCAATTATTATGTACTATAGCAGCTTTGTTCCCTAGCAAATAAAAAATAATTTGGTAGCCTATATGTTGTGCTTCACACTTGGTAAGTGGGCCCTTTATTCCTTGTGCATAGAAGTGTAGGTCTTTAAACATACGAATCAAAGCAATGCAGCATTGTTGCTAAGTCTTGAATTCACTTGTTTAAATCTTTCCCCTAGGAATCATCTCTCACCTGACACATCAAAGAACTATATAACATACGGATTTTTACTTGTGAGACTCAGCTCCCACAGAAACCCTTTCATTGTGTTTGAAGTAGCTTAAAACATGAACATTAACAGCATCAGCTGATTTAGAATACTTTGTCTTTGGTATGAATTAACATTAGTGGTTAATGAGAAATTTGAACAAACTCCAATGCAGCACCTTTTGAAAGTTATTTTAATCCTGCAGTCTACCTGTGGGGTACATCTGCAAGAGACATTTGTGAAATCTGCATTCTGAAGATCAAAGCCAGGCTTGTTGGAATATTTGCACATTGCAGGCTTGAACTGCCCCGAGAGCATGTGTGGTCAAGTTAGAGTAAAGATTCTGATTAAAAGCCAGTTCTATTCTCACAACCAGCACTATTTTGTATTTCTTCCCCCTGAAGAAGTATGGAGGCCAACTCGCAAGTTTCTACCTGCATGGACAAGATGCGGAGGTATCTCTGTGCATCTTTGCAGCCATGCTGGATGTGCATGTGGGGGCCAGGAGGAGGAAGGGGCAGTACAGACAGTGGCAGCCTGCAAAGCCGCCCTCTTCTGTTTCTTTTGGAGGATCAAGCTTCTGATTCTTCTTGCTGGGCATGTCCTAAGCTTCTTGCTGAGTCTGGCTGTTGAAGAAGGACTAAATTTTGGTTATTCTTCAGTTCTAAAGACCAACTGAAAAAGAAGACAGTCCCTGGAACACCACCATCTCATTCTCTCTGCTTCCACACTGCCCCTAGAACATGTCCCGTGTTTTCACACAGTTTCAGTTTTTTCCACTGAACAAGAAATTCAGCTCATTACCACCTTCCCCATGAAGCCCTGAACCACAGGGTGTAACTAAACAGAACCCATGAAACACGTAGGGGCCTAATTTTGCTTGGCATTTGCCTTTATGCCTGCATCCACTCAGGATCTAAGTTGTGTCCCAAGAAACAGGAATTCCACAGTTAGCCAGTGTATACTCACATGCAAGAAGGTAGTGATGCCACTGGAACCTACTTTCTGAATCCCTGTCACTGTCCATATGAGGTCTATACAATGGCCTTAATGTCGCTGTTGACTACATATCTTATGCCCCCCAAAATCAGTCACAACTAGAAGGAAAATGTTAAGTTTGGAGCAGAGAAGGCACATGTGCCTTGAGTAAATGAATGTTTCTAGAAGCCTGTGAATAGGGAGAAGTGACTGCATCCCAAAACAGCAGTCTTTGAATTTAAGGGAGAAGAAAAAAGGAGTTGTTCTTTTTCCATGTGTTTCTCCTCTCCCCCCATTAAACGTAGCTTCCAAAATGTAAAGAACTATCTTAAGGCCTGTGGAACCGTGTCTGTCTGTGGTTCATGAACAGACAAGTTGATGGTTCTTCAGAGAAATGTGATGCTTACAGGGGCTTCCTTGTAGAACCTGTGGTCAGTCTGGGGGGAGGTATGGACTCCACACAGGAAGTTCTTTCCAGATAGACATCATCTGGGGAAAGTCATCATTTCTGAGTTCCTCCTCCCCCACCATGCACCCCCCCAAAAAAAATCTAAGAAGACAATGATGACCATAAAACCCATACTTATTTCCAACACCAAAAAGTATATACTCATTTTGACCCACATCAGTGTTAGCTAATGTTTGACCAGATGAGAAAATACTGATAAAATATCCCTTTTGAAATCTGAACACTCTGGATTTCAGGGTAAAAATTTATAGAATGATTTAAAAATGAAAGCCCTATTTATTTTACTATATGTTCTGTAGCTACTGGCAGGGTATGCATGAGTAATTGTCAAATATATTGCTTAGCAGTGAGGAACTTAAATCCCAAAATATAATCTTCAGAGGTCTTAACCCAAGGTAACCCTGAGCCAAATACCTACACTTTTAGCCAAGCTTTCCCACCTTTCTGGAGTTCTCAAAACTTAACAGAGTTTTGGTAACTCATATGAAGATTTCAAGGAAGAAAGAATAGAGAAAAGATATGTAAATAAGCAGTCAACCTTAAAAACACTGCAGTTCATTTAAAATTGGTATGGCATCCACATACCAGAAACCTCATGATTTGTTCTGCCATTTTTAAAAGACTAAATTCTCATTTATCTTTAAGATCATATCTAGGGATATAATATCAAGTTTATAACTATTCCTCTACCTTAAGCAAAACTAGAAGATATTTGCTCTACAAATATTAGCATTAATGAGCTTCTATGTAAATTCTAGAAATGTTTATACCCAAAGACTGCAACCAGGTAGAGTGTTTTTCCCCCTGTAATAAGCACATAGACTTGAAATGTAAATGTTTTTTACAAGCACAAGATAATAGAAAATGAATATCTCTAAAATACATAGAAAACATTATTAAAAAATAAAAATGAGAGAGAAATAAGCTCTTCAATTCAAGTAACTAAGATAGACATAGTCCTTCCAATCTGTTTCCATTTTAGGCCCAAACTATCCAACGTTTGGCTTTCTTAGATTTTACTTCTCAAACTCTCTTTCTACATTAGAATTTATGGAGTTTTCCTTTCTTGCCTTCTTTGTTCCATCCTATTTGGATTCAGCACTTTTCCTTTGCATCCAGCATGGAGAAATACAACACAGTTGTTTCAGTTGATGACACTTAATACTTTTATCATGCCCTCCTAGCTGCCTGCATCCCATTTTTCAAACAGTCAAACAGTCGAGGGGAAATGAGCCTCTCACAGAAATCATCTGTTCACCTGGACTCAAGTGGGAGCAACAGAGGCAGACTCCTCCCGGGGAGCAAGCACGAGCCAGTGTTTCGGACACGTAGCTTGCACTCACCTGGTCCTCCTGTTACGTATGTGAACTCTGACCTCCATCACTACCAAGAATTGCACAAACCCCGTGTTTTCCTCCTTATACATGGCCTTTTATAGATATTAGTATAATTTTTATTAATAAAATGGTTTTTCAAATGCTCAAGGCGTTATTGAATAACTACCCTGGTAACATCATTCCAAGACGGTACGCTAATCTTCCCATTCCTCCTTCACTATATTCTGTACAAATTTTAAGTGAAAGTGGCAACTTGAGTTGAAACCTATGTGCAGAGTACTGGGTGCAAAGTACGTATCCAGTAAATACTTATTCAATTTCCTTATATTCCAATTCCTTGTATCCACACCCACCCTACTAGTAAATGGTTATTGGTGGTGAATATAAAGCTCCGTGGAGTTGACAGAACAGGAATGGAGTAAATATTTAGATTCCCTCTTTTAACCAAAATCATCACTGTGAATTCTAGTTAATGTCATGTGTACTATTTTTTAACTTATCATGTCTGTGCTTAATATCAAGTTCTAACTCTCAATCAAGTTGTTCTTGAGGGAAAAGGGCTGTCTCCCTTTATAAAACTCTGCCTAGTTCTCATAACTTTTCACTCTTGATCTTGAAATTCATCATTCGGACAGAATCAGAAAGGATGTTGCCCTAAAAGTACTTGCATTTAAAGCACTTAAAATTCCAAACAGTTAAAAACTCATGTATTCCTGAAGAGTTTCTATGTAACCCGAATACATTTCCAGACCTCTGTAATTAAAGCAGCAATCAGTGTTTGGCTACGGCCAAGGGGAAGAGGGAAACAGACAGAAAAAGAGAAGCATATTTCATCATTATTGGTTTGCTGTACACTTT
The DNA here is from genome assembly GCA_963574885.1 of Lepilemur ruficaudatus. Taxonomy (NCBI): domain Eukaryota; kingdom Metazoa; phylum Chordata; class Mammalia; order Primates; family Lepilemuridae; genus Lepilemur; species Lepilemur ruficaudatus. The sequence continues at coordinate 133,914 of CAUYRT010042161.1, forward strand.
ACCCATGCTTTTAAAATATAAGTGAAATTTAATCTTCAAAATGAAAAAATAGACACATTTCCTAATACCAAAATATAAGATTAAGATACTTAAAAATAAAATGTTAGTGTGAGATAGGGCTTTTTTTATACATCAAAAAGAAACATTTCAGACTTGCTTTTCTTGTGTACATCCTCCTATCACACTAATATTTACAACTTTCCAGAGTAGCTTTTATAAGACAACTGAAAGACACAGGGAGGAAATTCTCTTTTGAGCTATGAAATTAGAACCTGAATGTACACACTGGACAGAGCAACCCTCAACCACAAATCTGTCCCCCAGCCCTAGAGAGAGTACTGCTGTCATTCCAACCTTGAGATTTTTCACTAAATTTTCCCCTTATTGGGTGTTAAATTCTTTCCAAGAATATTCTACTTGTGAAAATGATTTTATTCTAGCTACGAAACATTTCATTGAAGAAAACCACATTTTATACCCTTGTGTGAAATGCCCCCAAAAGCCATCAAGGTATGGAGACATCAGAGTTTAAAAACATAAATCTAATCACACACCCTTGAAGCAGTATGAACATTTAACAGAGTGACGTTATATCCCTATATTTGTTTGTCACGAGATGAAAGGCCGGGAGGCAGATGGTGATTAATAGTAGTTCCTGAGCTTCTAAAGAAATTTTAAAACAAAATGACTAACTGCTTAAAAGAATGAATTCTTCAAGAACGCCCCTTCTGTTTTCATCGATCTCTTTCATCCCATCTATCTCCTTAAAGACTCTCAGGCAGAAAAAAAAAGGGGGGGCTTCCTTTAAGCCACCGAAAAATGAGATCTGATGGAATCTTCCCGTAACTCCCGATGTTTTCCAGCGTTACTTTCTTCTTGTTGGTGTCGCCTCTCAATGGTTATTCTGTATTTCTTCCTGGGTAAAGGGAAAGTGAATGTAGTAATAAAACTTGGCTCGAAAAAACACTACGGTTCCTCTTACAAAGAATGCCCTCAAGGGACATCTGGGTTTGGGTTGATAAATGAGAAGTGACAGAATATGAAACCCTGGTCAGAGATTAAAGAAGTGTGCCCTCAGGCGTTATGCCCCTATTCAAGGAGCAAAATTGGCATGCTTTCCAAAGTGCCATAGAACAAGCCTTCCCCTTCTTCCCTGGGAGCCTTGGGGGTTCGGCCTTGTCTATTCTGCCACAAAAGTTCTCCCTGGCTCCCAGGATATGCCCTAGATAAAGATCAGATTAAGTGTACTGTGACCAAGGGAACAGGAATACAATTGTTCCCGAAAAGGGTCACATACTCCCAGAGTTACATGTCCAGGCAGAAATAAAGAAATCGTGCTCTGATGATTTATGAATGAGCCACAAATTCAACCACCAAGGATTACAAAGGAATGGGCGGTTCTTGCGGGGTGGAACAGTCACTGAGCACCTTGAACACACATACATTATTACAATTTTACAAGCCTTGGGGCCTAACCACAGTGGTAACTAAGCATACGGGTTCTCCAAATACTGGGCACAGATCAGCCTGAGCACATGGGCTACTCAGAGCTCCCTCCTGCTGTTTAAGAAGGTGAACCCAGGCACCTATTTCGGAATTGGAAGCAGCCGGAGAACAGGGAGGTTGAGTTTTTCCTTTGACCTCTCTCCATGTATGCATTTGGTGAGTAATAGAAATTCTTGTCGGAATGTTTGTAATCAAAGGACATCAGTGGCTCTCTGTCCCACAGGAGGATACAAAAGAAACTCACGACCCCAATACCCACTATGCTAACTCACTGACCACCAGACCCGGCTGACACCAAAAGAAAGGCTTCGGTCTTTTAACCACCATGCTCCTTGGGCAAAAGAAAGATGTGGACAGGTCATAAAGAGGATCATGCAAAAACAAGTGTCTAAGGCAGCGAAGGAGACTAAATTTAACTTTATGAACATCCTCACCTGAAAAAGTAGAAGGCCATCAGCAAACCAGCTCCTAGCAAGGCCCCCACGACAATCCCTGTCACCGCTGATTCTTCTAGGCCACCTGCTTGAAAAAGATACATAGATAATCAGGGTTCATTCTGAGAAACAGTTAGCAATGCCTCAAGTTTCATTCATTGGAAGATTCTTGATTTCCCACTTGAGGCAAATTTTCTATTCTTTTTAAGAAATATTTTTTAGGGAATCCTGCACTTTGTTTTTCTTTTGTTTTTTGTTTTCTGTTTTTGTTTTTTTCCCCTAGTGCAACAAAACTTAAGACGCATTTAAGAAAGTACTAGATAACTTCAGTTTCTGGTTACTGCTAAGAGAGTGAGCACCACAGGAACAGAAGCTAATTAAAGAAGAATTTTAAGAAAACTAGAAACTGAAGATTTCAGATATAGCCACATTCTTTTGAGTCTATAGTCAGAGGAGACAACCAGATGGGCCATGACACTGACCCAGCACTTCTTATTTTCATAGAGGGATGGTGACACTTCAAAGTGCTAGAAGATTTGGTGAAAAATTCACTGGGTCAATGTTCTGTTTTTAGGTGTTCTCTCACCAAAGCCAGAGTTTCATGTCAAAATGTCCTATATAGCTTTGTGAAAATGTGAGTAACAATTTGAATGCATCTAGTTTAGCAGTGTCCCAATTATATAAAATATATAAAATATAATAATAATAAATGTAAAATATATATTAAATATATAAAAATGACAAATAGGTAGCTTGTATATAGAGAGTTTAGAATATGGCCTTCAATGCATTAGCTCATGTAATCCTCAAAATAGCCCTAAGAATTGGGTCTATTGCTTTAATTTTATAAGGGTAGGATTTCAAATCCATAACTCCTGAGACTGGGTCTTAACACACTTCCTCCTTAATTCCTCCCCATAATCGTTGTGTAGACATAAACAGCTCAAGGTCTGGAAGACAGTCCCCAAAGCATATATATATTAGCCTAAAATGACCAACTGGCCTGAGAGATCGATCTTTACTTTGTTGTCCCTCAGTAGCTTATAAAAGGGTCTCTCTAAAGCTATGATTTCTAATAGTTTTCGTATTTGTGAGCTACTTATAAGAACGTCCATTTGCTTCTCTATTTATGTATGAGGCTGTTCATAAAAACAAATCTATGCTTATTTGCCAATTTGTAAATTTTCAGGTGTTTAAGGGACGTTATCTGTTTGGTTCTGAGGAGCTGGAAGATGACCGCAAACTTGGAAAATCAGAATGAAACTTGCTATGAGGGATGACTATATGAGTGACATTTTGTAATTGATATTTCAGTTTTTCCTAAAAGTGGAAACCTTGAACAACTAAGGGATTATAGTAAGAGATGTAAAAATAGGGACACGTCTTCTACCATTTGGGGAGAGAAGAGTGGAAGGGAAGAATAACCTAGAAGCCTCTAATACAGTCAGGATGCCGGTGTGTGAATTGTCCATGTGTTTTACCACATCAGAAAAAGAAATGTGAACTTAGAGAACGTGAACTCCTGGAGAACACGTGTGTTTTAAACTTGCATTACACCAAGACTAGAGATGACGGCATGAGTAACAAATTAAGTCTCTAGACTTACATGATTTGCAAGGAGAGCTGTTGGTGTGCTCCACAATTCTGGTTTCATCTATTCTCAGTTTTAAAGGGCCCCACGGATATTTGACATTCGGCCGCATTTCAAAACGACCTTCTTTTCCAAAGTAATCACCAATAACCTGTATAAAAGCAAAAAACCAAATATATAAACTGAAAAGCCGAAGAAGGCACAAAGCTCACAGCCTTGCACAGCTGCTCCCCAAAATGCACAGCCTCATCTACAAGGCGCTGCCTCTGGGCACGTCGTCGTTCCACGTCATCAAATTGCCTCCTCCTGGGCAGGAAGAGCACGTGGCCTGAGGCGGCTCCCCTGCTGTGCCCCCCCAGGGCAGGGCAAGTGGTCACGCAGGACCAGAAGGATGTGGGAAGGGTGCACCTGGGCCTCCGGCCACTGAAGGCCCAGTCCTGCCAGCGTTGCCACTGGGCAGTCTTCAGTCACTACTACCTAGTGGAAAGGGAGGATTTTTCCCTATGAAAACAACAGTCTCAGAATTCAAGACTTTTCCCTTGCTCATCACACAGGGCACTGTCCCACCCACAGCCACTTGCAAGGCCCAAGTTACTTTCAGAGATGTGTGAGGGACAGCCAGGGTCCACTGTATACCCAGGTGAAACACATCACAGGTACTTGGCCTCACGTCCCTCAATTAGCTCGGTATATAATTAAAGAATTAAAGAATATCTTTTAGGAACTTCCTGTTTCACCCTCTTCCGATTGTCGGACTATTCCTTCGAGGGTCACACTCTCCTCTCTGATTAATTCGCCCCTACTTGCACCCTCACTCCAGGCTGAACTCTCTATTTCAATTGGCTCTTCGAGCTCCTGGACATTACTCCTTTATGGTTCAGTTCCAGGGTCACCTCTCAGTTTCTGGTTACATCGACTGTTTGATCAGCTCCCCCAAACCTGATCTAGAAGGAACTTCCCATCCGGTTCTCGGGATTCTTTTTTCTTCTGTCTGGGCACAAACACAGGACTTCTGAGTGGCTCATGACATCTCCCCTCTCTCCTGACCGAGGCCCAGCAGGCTCACAGACTATGTCAGGTCACAGTAGGAAGAATTCCAGATCACCACCAAAATATGGCAATGGCTGGCATGTACTGAGCACTTACCAAGTGCTTAACACACCTTGGCACACTCCTGCGACCTCACAATCTACTACTACCCACCTTTTCCAGAGGGGGAGCCTGGAATTACAGATAAGACCCAGACCACTCAATGAGCAAAAAATCATTCAGTAAACATAGCGGGGTGACTTCTGCTGCCTTGCCCACACACAAGAGCCAGGCATCTGGGTACAGAGAGGAAAACGAATGCCAGGCCCTGTAAGGGGCTTCCGGAGCAATGGCCTTACATGAGGGTGATCAAGGAAACACAGAGGAAGTGGAATTCTTTGCTGAAACATTGTATATTTGTATAATTTTTATATATATTTATAATTTAAAATTAACGTAGTACTTTTCTAGGTTTCATTTTATCTGGTCCTCATTAATCATCATGTGAGACTGGCAAAGAAGATATTATGATTTCCATGTTACAGTGGTACAGCTGAGGAAACTGAGGCAGAGAGCTCACACTCCCGGTAAACATAGGAGACTCATCTTTCCGTCCAGGGCACTCTATTCTCTTCATGATATTATCCTGAAACTACATCATTTTTTGAAATATTAACCTGTGCTGAGTTTGTAACCACCCGCAAAAGAAAAAAAGCTCAAATATTAAGGGAGGAAATACAGTTCACTTTACCTCTTTGATCTGATGGCCCTCTTGCCTAGGACTACAATATGATTCTTGGCCACTTGAAAGGTAGGAATTTTCTACTTGGAAAAAACATGGAACCATTTCCTGAAGTCTTCCCTAGTACCCCTAATCAAACGTGAGCTCTCCCTACTCGGAGACACCCAGGCTTTCAACTCATTCTTATCTGGAGGATTTGAAGGCTGTTTTGGGGAGACCTCTTTAGCCACCAGGACAAATACATTCCTCAGAGTCCCACCTAGAGGAAGGAGCAACGGGCGCAGAAGTGTCATGTGCTCACCTCCTGGGTGCCCGCCTCAGTGTCCGTCATGGCGATCACGGAGAAATCCCCGTAGCGATCTCCGTTGGCATCTATGGACACCTGTCCGGCAATACCTACAGGACGAGAGGTGACGAACTCAAAGTTGGTTACTTAAAACGCCTCTGTCTGCCAACAAAAACAAGAAAATGGATTGATAGGATTTTTTAAACAAACTCATGCCACAGGGAATCTCATCAGACTCTGAGCATTTTTGTTGGCATTTGGAAAGACATTGTAATTTCATCTGCGTCTGCATTCCTAAATTCTTAACATTTCTCCATTTAAAAATGAAAAGAAAAAGAAATAAATGATCTTCTTTGGGGAATATGTTTGAAAAAAGATTAAGGCTAATCCTGAAAGCAGCATGCTTATCCCAGCCAGAGTTTTGTATTAGTGTTTTTTTAAGTTGCAGAGTGAGAAGCGGAGGTGCGGTACACTCATAGACTTGTCATGGGCTCGCATTATCGTTGGATAAACACTATAAAAGAAAAATAATTCCATGTGCTTTACTGCAGGCTGCTTTAATACACAGGAGAGCAGAGGGCCTGCCTCGTGGGCCCCTGGAGCCAATAGCTGGAGAAGAGCTGTTCTTCTCTAACCCGGCTGGGTTCCTCATTCATTGTTTATCCACATGTTCTCCGGATGGTTACAAGGAGCCGAATTCGTGCTGCAGCCGAGGCAAAGATGAATCGGACACATTGTCTGCTCAAGAGAGGGGTAGCCTAGACTGGGGATTGGGCTTGTTCACAGCAGGATCCAACTGCTTGTGTTTAAACCCCACTTTTTACATTGACATAGCTCCGTGACCTTGTACGTAGCCCTCTAAGCCTCAGTCTCCACAACTATAAAATGGGCATAATAGTACCTCCCTAGCAAGAGGCAGTGGAGAAGATTAAATGAGATAAAACAAGCAATGCGCTTTCAGTACATGTTTAACAAAAGTTAGTTGGTTTTTTCCATTGTTAATACTACTATCACTATTACTATTTATTCTATAACTATTACTATTATGCTTGAAGTCTGAGAGGGAGCACCTGACCATGCCACAGCACTCAGAGGAGGAGCTAGCACATCAAGTTGTAGAATCAGGGAGGACTCCATGAAAGAGCATTTTATAGGGCTGTCGGAGGAAGTCTATGATTTGGACAAGAAGCAGTCAAGATGTGGGAGTACTCTAGGCAGAAAGGCTGGCCTGGTTGTGTTTACCAAGGCATGGAGGCCCAAAGGAACCAGAGGAGTTGTGAGGTTTCTGGGAAGATGGCCCATGTGTATGGGGGGTGGGAAGTGACATAAAAGGCCAAAATGGGGTGGCCAGAGAGTAGAGGGCCTTGGCTGGCCACTTGCTTTGGCCAGCAATGGTAGCTTAGAACAGCTAATCAACAAAAGCAAATGCACATCATTGGCTGACATTAAATATGTCTATATCATGATTTTCATTTACTAAGAGAACGCGTACATCAGCCACATTCTAATTAACTGAAGCTATTTGTTTCCTTTTAAACGTGGAGAGTTCAGTGTAATTCTTAATTGGTGTTTCTATTGATTTGGTTCTCTCTGGAAGTACTGACTCCTCTAGTAAAATGAATGTCTGGGAAAAAGGATCCCAAGGGAAAGTTCCATCCTCTAGTGTGGTTTGGAGAGAGCAGGTATTTGGGTTTACTGTCCTTTGGGTTGTGGTTTAAAGGCCCACTGATTTTTCCAGACTTCGGTCTACTTTGCCGGAAACAGAGTGGAGCTACCATTCATTTTGATTTTTTTGTCTTCTTAATATAGACTGGCTACAAAGGATACACCATTCTTTAACTTATGTATCTTTGACAGCCTATAAAACTTTTAAGTGATAGATACGATTTTTAAAAAAAATATGTTTATCCAAATATACTGGCTGTACAAAGCCATTTGTCATTCCATCGAGAAGTGTTTGTGATGGTGTGTCCTGCTAAGTGTTTCGCAGAGTATTTTATAAGATGAGGTGGCCCTAGTAACTCAAGACCTCATTACACCTTGAAGCTATTACTATTCTGCCAAGAAATAGGGTGAGAAACCCCGGAGTGGCCGATTTGCAAAGTGAGATTTCACCCGAGAGTATCGTACATAAGGTGAGATTGTCAGGCTTACAGCAGAATTTTCCTGTACATAAGTAATGAGACTTTCCACCCTCATTTCTATTTGCCCGTAGGGGAGTTCAAGGTTTAAGCCACAGTCCTATTTACCTTGTCACTCTGACCTCTCACACAGAGGAAATTCAGCTTCTTCCCAGGCCATTTATTGAAAGCCTTGAGAGTTGATCACAGGTTTCAAGGCAATAAAATCCAAATTTGTCAAATCACATCCAGGGTATTTTTCCCTTGACAATTTAATGGTCACTTACAGTGACCACGCCAATTAAAATTGTTTTTAATTTTAGGAAGGTTAGCATTTTCCTTCATACAGATACCTTGGAGTTCCCTGGGTGCCTACTCTCAAATGGAATATTGTTTAGCAAATAAATTGGGCTGTCCAAACAACTCAAGCCCAAAACTTACCTTAGCTTCAATTATCTTCACATTTGGACAAATGAGATTTTAATGTTGGACTGAAATATAGAATTGATTGTTTTAGGGCTCATTTCATATTGCCTGTGTAGACCTGGCCCTGAAATGGAAATGGCGAGACAGCCTATGGGGAAATTGAGCCCATGCCCTGGCTCTGCACAAAGCTACATTCTGCCATCGTGGGCACCTGCCCGTCCCTTAATAACCTCCTTCAGTGGTGCCCTCCAGCACCCCCCGACTCTGGCCTCTATCCTTCTGTCAGAAAACCAAGAACAAATGACCACACCACGTAGTGAGTAATAGCTAAGAATGGGCTGTGGCCGACCAAGGTTGTGTCCACACACGCCAGTTTCTCGGTGTATTGTGCAAAACTTCTGGGAAAGTTGACTCTGTCCTAATTTAACCCCCTGAATTATCCTGTTTGGTTCCAGCTCCTTAGCTGAAGCAGTCAGAGGTAAAGCAAGATAATCCCGGAGGCCTCCATGCCCATGTCCTGCAATCAGTCTGAAGTTAAAGATGTCATTCTGGGTTTGAGTAAGACATGGCATCCATGAAAACCCCCAGGGAGAAATGAAATCCACCAGTTGCCACCATAGCTGCTGCCCAGACAACTCAAGCTAGAGTGTGACCCCTCCCTACCATCCCACCCGTTCTAACAACTGGGGACAAGCTGAGGAGTGGAGTGGCCAGGAGTCCCAACTGAAGAAAACATGTGCCCAAAATCTAGAGTTGGCAGTACTTGTTCCCATCATAGAAAACTGTCACTAGTTGGACTTCTGATAAATACAGGCACACCCCAGTGCATGCAAGGGCTCAAAGGAGGAGTTAGCACCATGCAGAACTGAAAGGGCCCTTGTCTGCCTTGCACAAGGGGAGAAGGGGAAGCTCAGGGGACGGGGTTACTGGTTGGTGGCTAGGATGCAGGTCTCCTCGCCCCCAGTCCAGCCATCTGTGTCCTATGTTAGTGGTTCTCAAATGATGCCTGTCAGCACATACTGTTTACTTTCCACATCTCACCCTGTTTAAAGACACAAGGCAGATCATGTCACTTGAAATCCTCAGGTGACTTTCTCACTCAGGTGGAGCCTAAGGTCCTCAGCAAGGCTTCCAGGTTGGCATGATCTGACCCCACTACCTCTTTGGCTTCCACTCCCATCACACCGCTGCCACACCTTTCTTGCTCCTCTGGGGACACTCCACACTCGCCCACCAGAGGCACTCGAAGTCTCCCAGTCTCTGTGTTTGCTGTTCCCTCAGGAATTCTCAGCTCAAAACATCTACATGCCTTCTCCTACTTCCCCCAGGTCTCTATTCAACTGCCTCTCTCCGGAAGACCTTCCCTGACCACCCTAAACTGGCAGTCCCACACCTCCCTCCCACCACCTCTAACTCCCAACCCTGCTCTATTTTGTAGCCCCTGAAATGGTGTATTTATCTGTTTATAGCTGTTCCCTCAACTAGTATGTAAGCTCAATTGATTGCAGGAAACATCTTATGTTCACTGCTAAATCCTAAGCACCTTGAACAGTGCCTGGCACATAGTAGGTGCTCAATGAATATTTGTCGAATGAAGGAATGAATGAAAGTTGTTATCTGCAAAGCTTCAGCAAATAGATCATTTCCATATTGAGTTTTGTGTTACTGTTCTTTGAGTGTTGGTGAGATGAGAAGAAACCAACACTCTGATATACACTGTTGGCAAGAATAGATTAGTAGACCTTTCCAGAAGCTATTTGGTAATAGTGCATTTTAAAAAACACCAACATACTTTTGGATCCAGAAATCCCACAACTCGGAATGTTCCCTGTTGGAAGTACTCACAAAGATTCATCACCATGTGCAAGAAGCTTGCAACAGCATATTGCATAATAGCAAAAATTGTAGGCAACTGAAGTGTCCAGTAGGGGATTGGTTAAAGAAATTCTTGTACCGCCATACAGTGGAATAATATTTAGCCATCACTTTAAAATGCACTGGATCTATGAGTTCTCATATAGAAAATTCTTTTACTTGACATGCAAGTTAAAAATCCTAAGATGAAAAATGACATTCATGGTATGATGGCTTTTGTGTAAAATTTTTAGATAAGATAGACAAATGCAGCATATGTGCATCAAATATATTTAGATAGAATCCTAGAAAATTTTTAATAGTGATTTACATTGGGGAGAGGGGAGGAGGGTGGGAAGGAAGGCTTTTACTTTTCATGTTGTATATTCTTGTACTGTTTAGATTTTCTAGCCAAGAATAGTCTCATTCTTGTACAATTTTTAAATGTCAACAGAAGTTGGTTGAGTGGTAAGATAATGGGCCATTTTTCTGTTGTTTTCTCATACTTCTCTGTTCTTAAGAAAGCGACAACTAATAGTCACTATTTTTAAAGTAAAATAAAAGCAGAGGGCTCAACTGGACCTGCTGATCATCTCAAACCACCAGGTTTAACTGTGACAGCTAATATTTTCTGAGTGTCACAAAAGCCAACATGGTCTGAACAAATGAATGTATCTCTGAGATTAACACTTGTTTTAAAACTAATCACAGACCCCTTCACAAACTAATGGTTCTGTTGTGAATTAGGCTTGTGTTAAATGTAATTTCAAGACACAGAGAGTTGTCACTTTAAAAATCGGAAAGAGACAAGGCATTTCCTATTTCAGTGGGACTTTTTCAAAGCACTTTCATATGCATTATCTCACTTAGTTTTCACAACAAGCCTGTGGGGTGAGTTGATCTTGATTTTTTTTTTTTTTTTATCCTTACTTTACAGCTGAGAAAAGCAAGACACTGGAAAGGCCCCACAGCTGCAACAGAGAAAACAGACCCAGACAAGCAGCCACTCAATCGGCTGCAGTGCCATCGCCGTACAGACTGAATCCGCACCTTCAAAGGTTCTGTTCCAAGTCTGCTGGATAATCTTCCCTCCATCCTTCTTGCTGTAACCAGCTCTGAGTACTTCGTGTAGAGCCAAGACATAGAGGAGGATGGCATCGTGGAATCCTTCAACAAACATGTTCACCTGTAAAGGAAACCCCAGTTGGGTGAGCCCAAGTGCCACGTGACTCACGTTCAGGAATAACACAAGCAATCGAAAGGGCTAACAAGTTACACCTGAGGTCTGTGAGCAGTGGCAGAGGCAGGCAGAAGGGTTGCTATCAAGAATCATGCTGTGGTTTTCCTGGCACTGGCCTAGTGGGGAAACCCCTTCTCCAGTTTGGGAATTTGGAGAGCAGATAAGATATTACAGAAGTCAAGAAAACTGTTGTCTGTTGGCCAGGTCTGGTATTCCAGGTGCATCCCCCTTTGTGGACAGACCCTTCCGCACAGGTGCCCTCCTTCTTCCCGGCATCTGCCCTCTACCGCCAGCCTGCAGAGCCCAACCTGCCTGGTGAGGTCTTCCCCTCCCTCGACAGCCCCGTGAGCTCTCCGTGCTCTGACTGTGGAGCACAACTAACACATAGGGACCCTGGCAGTAGGGATCTGCTCACCAAGGTCAACCATGTTTGGACGCCTACAGGAGTGCTGGTGCCAAGGGTGCAAAGGGGAGGGGACACTGAGACTTCTGCCCGTCCAGCATTTGTGTCCTCTCTTCTACTAGCAATGACATCTCAGTCTCTCCTTATAGTTTTTGTTTTGAGTGGTTTGATCACAACTGACCACTCCCTACCCCCACTCCCTGCCAAGATCCAAGGACAGGAAGAGAACACGGGCTTTGACTGGTGGTATATCCCAGTTGAGTCGTGGCTGAAGCAAGATAGCCCTTGCCCTCAAGACACTTACAGTTTCATAAACATAAATAAACCCCGGCCATGTAAACTCAGGGAAGTCACTTTGTCTCTTTGAGCTTTGTTGCTTTCTGTATATTGGCCAGGAGACTAGTACCTGCTTCAAGAGGTAGCAAGAATTATATGATAGAAGCAGCATAAAGTGCTTAGTATCACAATGCCCAGAGCATATCAAATTTTCAATAAACATAAGTCAATACTATCATGACTACTTGATGGGCTCTAAAGTGTTAGGAAAAGGGTGTGCCCACAGGGAGCTATGAGTTAGGCGGCTGGACCCACCGTCATTCCTAGCCCTGCCATGTTACTTAATCTCACTAATCCTCAATTTCCTCATCTGTTGAGTGGGGGTTTAGTACCAACTCACCTAATAGAGCTCTTCTGAGGACTAAGTGAACTAGCGCTTATAAAACACCTAACACAGTTCCTGGGACCCTGGAGGCAACTGCTAGACGCTGGAGCTTGTTTTTAGCTGTCAAGCTTAAGTCCCAGTGTGATTATTTTCTTAGGCAAAGAAGAATGATGTAGAAACAACATCTACTAGTCAAAGATAATTTTCTGCTCATGTGGCCATGCCAGTTGGATTTTCCAAAGGAATATGAAATTTTCACTTAGGCCATGAATTCATCGTGGCTTGAGAAAGTATGCATGCTGATAAATTTTAATAAGTGGACTTCAAGTGTGTAATTTTATTCTCGGGTCACAATAAAACAAATATTTTTTTCAAAAGGTCTGTCTTCTCTTTGATAACTCTATAGAAACCACCCTGCTACAGAGGGAAGTCACAGAAGCACAGAGTCGTGGACTAGAGGAGATGGCAGGTACCTCAGCAAGGCTGTGATCTGGTCCCCTCCTCACTTTGAGGACCCAAAGAGCATCACTCTCCTCCGCCTTCCCATATTCTATACTTCAGTGTTGTGCCCTGTAAGCTCTCTGTTCCTGGGGTGCCTGGGGCAGCCCTTGCTTAAGCTGTGAAGTGCCAGCTTCTGGGCATCACCCATCCGTCCCTGTCCCCCTCTGTCCCCTTCTCACACTGACACTGGCCATGTGCCCCCGCACCACCCCTTGTCTGGCCCTTCCCCTTTCTTCCTGCTTGGTATGTCCTCTGAGCCACCTCCCTCTACCATCCAGGATAGGAAGAATGATTATCAGGTGGTGAACCATGAACTTGGATTACTTTTGTCCTAACAGATCTGGTGGTAGAAGGGAATAGACAGGCTCCGAGCACATGCTCAGGTCTGAAAACGTATATTATCTTGATTTGCAAATGGATCGCAAAGTTTACCTTCTGTTCTCTGCAAGTGGCTTAGTGTCTCCCTCTCTTGACAAAATCTGCAGGAGAGCTGCTGACCCCGCCTGCTGCGGGGGAGGTTTCATGACACCTACCTCATAGGACCTCGAGCCAGAAGCAAAACCCTAGAGACCCTCCTTTCTCGAGGAGAACATTCTCACATCTACACGTGTTTTTTTAATGAGAGGAAAGCCCGTTAAGCACATTGTTGACACTGAAAATTAGAAGTGCAAATTAAGAAAAAAAAAAATGAAGGAGGAAAAAACCCAGAGTATGAAGTTGCCTCAGGAACACTTTCTACCGAACCGCCAGGCTGAAAGGAACAAGGTCATCTGGTGCGTCCCCCTGCCTTCCAAGAGAACAACGCTTGAACTTCAAGGTCCTAACTGACACTGATCACGCTGTTGTGACCTAGGACGGAAGATGAGATTCCCCCACTGAGCAACCTGTCCTAGTAGTGAGCATCCTTTCTTGCCAGAAAGCTCTTTCTTACCATCATTAGCCATAAGCCTTAATTCAATTCCTACATCCAGCCATTCCCCTGCCACATGCTGAACAAACTCAGTCGAGAGAACATCACAGTCTATAATCTCCGCCAAACAGCACCGCAGCTCCGTACAAACCGCAGGCGGCTCTACCGACGCAAGTTGCGCAGCGGGCCACCGTGAAGGCCAAGCTCCGGGGTAATCATTATTTGTGCGACGTATCAAATAAAGGGTCTGGCACTCAAACGAGATGAAAAGCATTCACCATCTTCCACCCACTCCGGGAAGTCTGCCAGAACAAGGTAGCAGGATAGGAAAGCGCTAACTCTCTTGTCATTTCATCTCAACTCTCTGCAGCTGGCCAGCAGCAGCTACGCCAAATGGAAGGGCACCGTTTTTGCCACTGGCCTTCCTCTCTGACAGCACTTGCCAGCTACATTTATTTCTTAGTGGCTTTTTCTAAGCCTCTAGCATGGGGAGAGCTGAATAGAAATCTTGTTATTTTTTATTTTTTTAACTGAGCATGAAGAGTTGCTGCCCATGGTGGGGCTCCTGTCTGCGACAGGGAGCCACCTCTATCCGTCTCATTGCTCTCTGGGGAGGCAAAGTCATATTTAGATGCATTCCTCAATGCTTGTGTTCCAAACAAGCAGGCGAAGAGCGCTGCAGGCCTCAGCTGTTCTGTAAAGCGAGAGTGATCCGGCTCGTGGCGATGCCTGGACATCTGAGAAAGCCTGTGACGCTCGCAGACAGAGGCTGCTAGACGGGAGCGACCGAGGCTCGATGCAAGGCTGGCCCATGCCGGGGTTTTGCTCGTGTGTTCACATGAACTCAAGCGTAGTGAGCGGGGGTTCTGTCTTCCTTACCACAAACCAGTGGTTCCCAGTGCAAATGAGGAAGCACTTCTCAAGAATCCTTTGGAAAAGACATGCCTTTTAACCTCCTATTTGGTGGAGGGGTGGTGGGGGAAGGGAAATTGATGGAAGGCAGGTAAGAGAAGAAATGGGCCCCTGACCTGTCTTCCCCCATCGTAGCTAACAATGGCAGCATCACCTTCTCCGACTAGTAATAAATAAGACCCTGAAATAAACCTTGTCCAACCTGCCTGGACTCCTGGAAATGGAAGACAGCAGAGGGAGGTGGCCTGGGAATGCTGCATGCATAGCCCAAAGGTTAAACAATATTCTGCATTTGACGAACAGTGTACAAGGGACCTCTATACTTTAAAAATATAGTATCTGTTTCTGTTCAATTTCCTTTTAAATTACAAAATTAAAAGTGTGCCATATAGGGTAACAGCATCAACTGCCATAAGCCAAGTAACGTCACAACCTCCTCAACACCGCATGGGGTCAGCGGGGTGTCTCATGCTTACTTTAGCCTTGGGGAAAGTTTAGCTGAAGCTCTGCACCCCTATCCTAGTTGAACTCAGGGAACACAAAGGCTGAGAGGCTTCCTGACAGCCAGCGGCATAGCAGGGCGAGAGCCAGGGTCTAGCCCACAGCATCGCTGCACACCCCCACCCCCCGCAGACTTCTTCCTCCCCAAACTGAAGCTATGACTTACGTGGGGCAGGGTTTGTCCTAAGTTCCCTAAATAATTGTCCCCATCTTGGGCTCAGTTCTGCCCCTCTAGCAATACCCTGGACTGGCAAATCAACTCGGACCTTGCAACCTGCAGCATGGCCGCCAGCAGACAGAAGCAGACTTTTATCTCTCTTCACCCAAAACAGAATGGATCACTAAACACAAGCAGCCTCAGGAAGGTCATTACGCACTGACCCTCCTTCAGCTCCCCTGATGACTAGGACAGCAGTAGGGGCTGAGCACAGAGCTCACAGAGGTGGCACGTGGGATCCGCTGACACGAGCAAACCTCCACAAGGAAAGCCACCGGGCCCTGCTCGTGGGTAGCAACAAGGAGGTGTCCGTGGGCTTCGATTTGGGAATTGGTGGGTATGGAGCACAAGCACATGATAATGATTTTAGAAAATTCTCCCAAGGCTCACACAGGGAATTCAGTCATCTGATACATGTGCCCCTTGAATGTGTCACACACACGTCACATACAATGCTTCCCGCCAGCAGCCTCCTCGAAGGCCTAGTTGAGAAATGCACATACATAATGACATAATTGTCCCCAGCTGGCAGATGAATAAGTGAGTGACATCTGTCCTTGGCCTTGGTGTCTCACCAGTGCCAACCAGATACGTCTCTGGAGAGCTGGTGACCTGTCTCACATGACTGCTCGGAACACATGCCAGCCTCTCTTCCCAGGGTCTGTGCTCCTGTCGAGGCACGATGTGCAGGTGAGCAAAGGCAAAATCAAAACCCAACGGAGAAGGGCGGGAGCCGGCGGCAGGCAGCCTGCGCCCTGCAGCTCTGCCGGGGGGTGATGCAGAAAGACAGAAAGACGGAGTGACCTGGCCCGAAGGAGATGGAGATGAGGGAAGGGAGGGGACAATCTCTGTCCTCATTCTGAAAGGCCAAAACCAGAAGGAGCATTAATTCTAACTTCTCAGATGCAATGGCAGCCTCTTAAACTAGTCCTGAGAACCTCCGACAGCTGCCCCTGAATTTCTAGAGTCACCTGGAGAGGTATGATTACAAAGAAGAAATGAACAGAAATCCAGGTTTGGGATAAGGATGACTTTTTGCCTTTTCTGTTTGGTATTCTAAAATGACGTCTCCTCCCTGTTTTCATTTAAGCCAATTCAAGGTGAGGACTAAGTAAGATCCAGAGCCCCAAATCCAATAGTTTAACTTTGCCCAATTCTTAATTCAGAGTTTCCCAAGCCATATTCCATAGAACAAAAGCATTCCCCAAAATGTCAGCGAATGGTTCTACGAATAGCAATACTGTGGTTAAGCAGGTTTACAAAATGCTAGATCAAACAAAGTCAAGCAGTTCTCGTCACTGCTGGGCAATACTTACAATAGCCAACTTTTATTGAGCATCTATCTGCTAGGAGTTATGTACATGCAGCTTGAGTTCTATTGCATTTAGTCCCTACAAAACTTTCATAGACAGATACTGCTATTATCCCTTGAGAGAGACTCTGGCTAATATCCTAACAGAAAGAAGAGATGTTGGTCGGAGAATGGGGTCAAAACTGGAGAAAATATTGGGTGGCCAAGTTCTTCAGCAGGGGTCTAAACCTGGCTTGCCTAATTATATAATATTTACCTTACTGACACATTGGTTCAGCCAGAAAATATGGGAAAAGCAGCTTTGTGCTCTAGTTTGTGTTTTCAGTGGCCAATACTTGGGTAGATTTACAACTTGAACATGTAGGCTGGAAGGACAAATGAAAGAAAACTAAAGACTGACAATGTTCTTCAGTGGCTGTGAAAGGGTTAACCTCCAACCCATCCTCAGGGTGAGGAGGGACAGAACCCACACATGGAGAGGGAATGAGACAGCAGAAGATGGAAGAAGAAAGGAGGAGACAGGACATGAGGCAACAAGACGGTCCCTCGTCTGAACCACACCTTTAAATCAGCAGCTAGTACAGCATGACTCAGTCAGATCAAGAGGATCGGGATTTCTGGTAAGTGAGGGACCCAGCCAAAGCCGACCTTGCCCCCGCTGTGAATGAAAAGGCCTACTTTGCCAAAGGAGCCTCTTAACAAACTGGACATGAAGAACGAGTGTTCTACCTAAGGGATCAGCCTGCTCCAAACACATCAGCATCCCAACCAGGTAGGAGAAGATGGATTCAGTGTTTTCTAACTAGCACTCAGTATCAAATATAATGACTTTGGTTTGGGAGGGTCTTTATTCTAATGGCCCTTGAGTCTTGATAATAATAATAACCTTGATAAATAATAATATTAATAATAGCAAGGCTTCATTTATCCAGCCTCATTGGGGAAAAAAGGTGTTTCATATAAGCAAATTTTCCAGGTTCCTAAATGTTACTTCTCTAAGTATCAAAACTCTTAAATCATCTAAACACCTTTGATGGAAATGCCCCTAAAATGCAGCACGTGCACTCCTGCCATGGCAGCAGAAATATGCCGCACGAGGTATGGAAGGCTGCGACAACAGCGGAGCCTGGCAGCCTTGTCACGAGTGCGTGTGCTCTGTGCTGTGTACACAGCGCTGGCGCCACGCTGGTATTTTCCAAGCTACTCTCTCTTCTTCCACAGAACATGAGCCGGGGACCCACGACCCTCCCCAACACGCCTCCTTCCCTGGGCTGCCGACTCCTGCTTCTCATCCGGCCCTTCCTGCTGGGGATTAGGGTTCTCACCAGCTCAGAATTAAGCCTAAATGCTTCCAGGTGGTGAGGGTCACTCTCCATTGCTAGCCACCCCTAGAAGAATTCTGAGCGCCACTCCTTTCAAAACCACTTGGAGTCTCTGAGAATGCCTTGAGGTACTTTACACATTAGTCCCTGGGCTCAGACTGCTTTTCCTGTGGGCCTTGTGTCATCTAAAGCAAAGTTCTACTCAGCTATGCAGGATGTTCTCAGGTTAAGCCTCCAACCCACCTCCCAGCCTTCTCCAGCTCTGGGCCCTGGGAAGCCGACATACAGGCACAGCACCTACTGGGTCTCCTGTCCCCCAGCTTCTGGGTGGATTTAGCAGGAGACGAGAGGGCAGAGGAGAGAAGAGTAAGGAAGTCAAGGGCTACTCTCCCCAACCAGATGCCACAGGTGGCTGTCCCCAGCTGTCACAGGGCTTGGGGTCTGGTAACCTCTCCTTCCTCTTGCCCCCTCTGGTCTACAGGTAGTAACAGCTTCCCACTTTTGCAAGCCCTGAGTGCTCGGCCATCCTTTGTAGGTTTTCCTGAACCCCACACATACCTTTGTAAATAGTACCTTTATTAGGTTCTCTTTCATTTCCTATAAATGTGTCTCCTATTTTCTCCCAAGACCTTCATGAATAGATACATCAACCTTCTGTGAGCCACTCAAACTTGTTCTCTCTGAAGCCTTCTCTGAACCATCCAGTTCCTGATTTCCTCCGCAAGTGCACTTAGCCCGAATCTGTATTATTTCACTCACCAGTCTGTTTTGCACTTTTCACATGTGTGTAACCTGATACTGCATGAGCTCCTTCAGGCACACAAGCCATATCTGAGGTATCTTTGTTCCCCGAGGACCTCACCCCGTGTCGAATACAGAGACTGCGCTCTCTTGAACTGACCCCACTGTCACTGTGCCTGCCTCTAGCATGCCATCCTCCTGTCTCTCACTTGCTTCTGCTGATGCTCTGTAAGCGGGGGAAGAAATTGCAAGGTTTGTTATAGCTATATTTAAAATAAAGGCAAAGAGGTTCTCAGTGAGGATTTGAAAGATTCCCCTGTGATAAAATTAACAGATTATACGTCTTTTTTTAGCTGCTCAAAGGCCCTTTTCACATACTTCTTTGCTCTTGACTGGGTCCTCCATAGTTGATATTACCATGAAATTGGCTCAGCAGCTATTGCTAAGGGAAAGACTTCCGGGTTTTAACACCAAGACAGGGATGCTCACACTATCACTAACAATATACTTCTCAGCCAGTGAACGAGTAAACTCGTTTTTTTTTTTTAGAAATCTTTTCCATCAAGTCTGCTACCAAAAAAAAAAAAAACCTAAATATTATCTCTCTCACAAGAAACTTAATTTCCTACATTTTGAACATGGATTTTGGGTGAAATTAAGAAATTATTGGCAATTTTCAGGGGTTATAATAGTATTATGGTTATGTTTTCAAAACATGAGTTCCAGCAGTGGCAGTATAATTTGTACCATATTAACTCTCCCAAATAACAATTATATACTCCGGACAAAAATTTTTAAGAAGAACTATTTGGAGGCATGGGAAATAAACCAAAAGCAGACAGTAGCTAGCAGAGATTTGATTTTTGAAAGAAGAGACCACATTGCCTGAGAACTAAATTTACACTGCTTTTCCCCTGAAGGTGCTCCCTGGGCCAGGAGGCACAGGGCAGCTAGCACTGGAGCAGAAAGTTTCAAGCTTCTTGGCTTTAGAGGTCAAAGGATATAGCTGAGAGCTGAGGTCAAGGGTGCAAATTGAGGGAGTAAATCCTGGGAAGAAGGGAGCCCCAGAGAAGGGAGCACCCAAATCTTTCCACAAACTTCTAAACTGCATGTGCCGAAGGGAGACACCAAGAAGTCCATTAAAAAGCTGGAACACCAAGGAAGCTGAGGTGCATTTGAACAGCTGCCTTCTTCTGCTCAGAAGAGAGTATGGAGTTTGAATACCACCAAGTTAGAGGAACTTGGGGAATACTTGGGACTTTCCAGTAAAACTTTATATGGACCACACCTTAAGAGTAAAGACTTTGTCCAAAGACTAAGGAGTCATCCTAAAAATAAAAGCAAAACCAAAACAGAGCAACCCTAAGAAAGAAAAAAAAAACAGGTTTCCAAAAGTTCAAAGATCAGTCAGTAATTTAAGTACCTGCTAGAACAAAAATTAACACTTCAGAGAAATGTATCTGAATACATATCACCCACAATATCAGTATAAAATCAAAAAATACTAGACAAGTGGGGACAGAAGAGGTGATCTATAGTCAAGAAAAGTACAATGAATAGAAAGTGACTCTGAGATGATCCAAATGTTGGAATTAGCAGATAAGGACTTTAAAGCCAGTATTATCAATATGTTTAAGGACTTTAAAAAATGATACGGACTTTAAAAAAAAATGGCCAAAGACAGTGACCAGATAGGGAATCTCAACAGAGAAATGGAAGCTATAAAAAAGAACAAATAGAATTTCTAGAACTGAAAAATGCAATATGGAAAAAGGAAATATTCACTAGATAGGTTTAGAGACAATAGAAGTATTGTGATCTTGAAGATATAGCAGTAAATATCCCAATCTAAAGAACAGAAACAAACAAAGCTAATATAAAAAAATTGTATTTCTGCCAGGCGCAGTGGCTCACGCCTGTAATCCTAGCACTCTGGGAGGCTGAGGCGGGCGGATCGCTCAAGGTCAGGAGTTCGAAACCAGCCTGAGCAAGAGTGAGACCCCGTCTCTACTATAAATAGAAAGAAAGAAATTAAT
>CAUYRT010042166.1:0-11308 GCA_963574885.1 Lepilemur ruficaudatus
GCCACTATGCCTGGCTAATTTTTTCTATATATTTTTAGTTGGCCAGCCAATTTCTTTCTATTTTTAGTAGAGACGGGGGTCTCGCTCTTGCTCAGGCTGGCTCGAACTCCTGAGCTCAGACTATCCTTCTGCCTCGGCCTCCCAGAGTGCTAGGATTACAGGCATGAGCCACCACGCTTGGCCCTGAGATAACATTTTAATGAGCACCTACAGCACCAGAAATTGTACTTGGTGCTTTATATTGTTTGGTTAAAGCACTTGGCATTTTGCTTAACATAAAATAAGTGGTTTATTATTGTAGCTTGAACTTGTGGGTAAGAGCATGTGCTCTGAAGTCAGAAACCTTGGATTTACATCCCAACCTCCTCTCTAGTAGCTCTGTAACTTTGGACACGTTACTCGAACTTTGAGTTCTTTCTGTTTTTTATCTGAGAGAATAGTAGTAGTAGCTAGTTAACTGAATTTTTGTGAGGACTTAATGAGATACTCCATGTAAAAATTTTAGAATCTGATACATGGCACTCAATGTATGTTAACTTTCATACAGTCGCTCCCCTTTTCCGCAGTTTCACTTTCTGTGGTAGAAATTAGTTACCTACAGGCCACCACGATCTGGAAATACAACATACAATAAGATATTTTGAAAGAGAGAGAGAAAGAACATATTTACTTAACTTTTTGTGTGTTTGTGTGACAGGGTCTCACTCTCTTGCCAGGCTGGAGTGCAGTGGTGAGATCATAACTCACTACAGGCAGCCTGAACTGGGGAAAGCGATCCTCCAACCTCCAACCTCCAGCCTCCAGCCTCCGAAGTAGTTGGGACTACAGGTGCTTGTCACCATGCCCAGCTAATTTTTTAAAAAAATTTTTCTGTATAGACAAGATCTTACTATGTTGCCCAGGCTGGTCTTGAATTTCTGGCCTCAAGTGATCCTCTTACCTTAGCCTCCCAAAGTACTGGGATTACAGGCATGAGCCACCACACCTGGCCCATAATTTTTGTTACAGTATATTTTTATAATTGTTCTTTTTTTTGTTAGTTGTTTACTGTGCCTAATTTTTTTTTTTTTTTTTTGAGACAGAGTCTCACTCTGTTGCCCTGGCTAGAGTGCCATGGCATCAGCCTAGCTCACAGCAACCTCAAACTCCTGGGCTCAAGTGATCCTTCTGCCTCAGCCTCCCAAGTAGCTGGGACTACAGGCATGTGCCACCATGCCCGGCTAATTTTTTTTACATATATTTTTAGTTGGCCAATTAATTTCTTTGTATTTATAGCAGAGACGGGGTCTCGCTCTTGCTTAGGCTGGTCTTGAACTCCTGACCTTGAGCTATCCACCCGCCTCAGCCTCCCAGAGTGCTAGGATTACAGGCGTGAGCCACCGCGCCCGGCTCTACTGTGCCTAATTTTTAATTTTAATTTTTATTTATTATCTTAAGTGTGCCTAATTTATAAATTAAACTTCATCATAGGTATGTATGTATAACAAAAAACATGGTATATATAGGATGTGGTACCATCAGCAGTTTCAGGTATCCACTTGGGAGTCTTGGAACATATCCCTCACAGATAAGGGGGAACTACTATAATTAATCTTCTTAATGATGAACTTTGAAGTCCTGAAAGGTGAATATTATGCTCATTTTCAAGATGGTGTATCTGTTAGGGTGCACCTTAACCTTCTTGCCACAGATGCTGATTATCATGGCTTAACCAAATAAAGAAGTCTTACTTTATTATGAAACAAGTCTGACCGGGGCTGGTATGGTGGCTTCATGTTGTGATCAGGAACCTTAGGCTCCTTTTAATCTTTTCCTATAACCAGCTCTAACATGTAGTTTTCATCTATTAATACATCATCTACAAACTTGTTTCCTTTTTGTCCATGATGATTGCTCCACCTCCAGCATTGATCAGAGTTCAGACAGGAAGAATGGAAGGGGCAAAAGGCCTGTGTTAGGTGAGTCAGCTCCTTTTTAAAGGACTTTCCAGGAAGACCCAAGGTAACGTCCACTTAATATCTCATTGTTTAGAACTGTTCACTCTAGCTAAAAGGATGCTAGGAAGTATAGCTTTTTTTTTTTAATTGGCACATTACCACCCCAAGCAAAATTGTGTTTTAGTAAGAGTTAAAGAATTCATTTAATATCATGTATACCACTTAACTGTCTCTCCTACAAATGGGAGAACTGAAATTTAGAAATTTAATAACTTATGTGAGGTTGTTGCACAGCTGTTAAGTGAAAAAGCTCATGTTGGTATCAAGGTCTATCCACTCCCAGTCCACATACCATTTCTATACAGTACAGAAAATAGGTAACATTTGAGTTCGATCTTTTATGCACAGTAGACTATGGACATATGACTAAAAGGAAAATGCATTGAATTCAAAGAACAAGTAGAGTTACATGGCACATTGGTGGTACGGGTAAGTTCATTTTGGTGAGAACTTAGGATTCAGTAAAGGAAAAAAGCTGGAGAAACTATTGGAATATCAGCCAGGCACGGTGGCTCACGCCTGTAATCCTAGTACTCTGGGAGGCCCAAGTGGGAGGATCGCTCAAAAGTCAGGAGTTCGAAACCAGTCTGAGCAAGAACGAGACCCATCTCTACTATAAATAGAAAGAAATTAATTGGCCCACTAAAAATATATAGAAAAAATTAGCCGGGCATGGTGGCGCATGCCTGTAGTCCCAGCTACTTGGGAGGCTGAGGCAGAAGGATCACTTCAGCCCAGGAGTTTGAGGTTGCTGTGAGCTAGGCTGACGCCACGGCACTCACTCTAGCCTGGGCAGCACAGTGAGACTCTGTCTCAAAAAAAAAAAAAAACAGACCTGCCTCAGCCGAGCATTCTATCATCTTTGAAGCTTCATACTTTTAAGCTTTTTGATCTTAAGGTTTTTCTGCTCACCTTCTGCAGGAGATAAGGGCTTATTTTAAACCACCCAGGAGCCCCTTCTCACTGAGTTTTTGTTTTTTAAATGCCCTCAGCTTTTCATTATCTCTATGTAGGATCAATGTCACTTAACACAGCCAGCTCATTCCATTGCCCTGTGTACATCATCCCTGGATCAACACCTGGATCATTGCATGGCCAGGGTGTTCCCCCTGTTGAAGCCCTCTTCCAATGAACCTTCCAATGAAGGTTTTGCAACTAAGCCGCCACCTTACGCTGGGGACTATCTGTACCCCACACACCCCTGGGGATTGAGTTTTCATTGACAGTTAGGCAGCAAATAACCCAGTAACTAAACCCATCTTCCCTCCTGTGCCAGTTTTGGTGCTTTAGAAAGCAAATACAGTAGTGTTGGAGTTAGGAGTACAAAATACTTACCGGGAGACAATGCCTGTGAAAGATGAAGGAGGGGGAACGGGATGAGGCAGACTCGGATGTAGATCTGATAAAGCTTTGGGGACCTAATGGGAGTGCTCCAGGACAAAGATTGCCTATTGGCAGAGTCCACAATGGGCAGAAATGACTGGGCCCCAACACCCCTGTTTCAGCCGCTGGTTGAGACCTGCCTGGGGAGAGTATGGCCACTTGAAGGTGCTGCAGCTGGAGAGGGTCTGCTAACTGCACTCCTTGTAGCTTGCTATAGGCTGAATTACATCCCCTGCAAAAAGATATGTTGAAACTTTAACCCCCAGTGCCTCTGAATGTGACTTTATTGGGAAATGGAGTCATTGCAGATGTAATTGGTTATGATGGGGTCATACTGGAGTAGGGTGGGCCCCTAATCCAATATGCCTGGTGTCCTTACATGAAGACAGCCACATGAAGACAGAGACACAGGAAGAACACCACGTGAAGATGGAGGGTTGGAGTGATGCGTCCACAAGGCAAGGAACACCTGTGGCCACCAGAAGCTAGGAGAGAGGCATGGAATGGAGCCCACCCTGGCACCTTCAGAGGGAGCATGGCCCTACTCACACCTTGATTTCTAACTGCCTGCCTCCAGAACTATGAGACCATAAATTTCGGTTATTTTAAGCTGCCCACTTTGTGCCACTTTGTTATGGCAGCCCTAGCACACAAATACACAGCTGAATAGCAAGTTCCTTTTTTTTTTTTTTAAATTTTTTATTTTTTAGACAGAGTCTGACTCTGTTACCCGGGCTAGAGTGAGTGCCGTGGCATCAGCCTAGCTCACAGCAACCTCAAACTCCCGGGCTCAAGCAATCTTTCTGCCTCAGCCTCCCAAGTAGCTGGGACTACAGGCATGCGCCACCATGCCTGGATAAATTTTCTATATATTTTTAGTTGTCCAATTAATTTATTTCTATGTTTTAGTAGAGACGGGGTCTGGCTCTTGCTCAGGCTGGTTTTGAACTCCTCACCTTGAGCGATCCTCCCACCTCGGCCTCCCAGAGTGCTAGGATTACAGGCGTGAGCCACCGCGCCCGGCCGCAAGTTCCTTTTGAAGGGAAAGCTGAGTGGTGCAGTTCCATGGCTGACACAGATCCCAAACTGGCTCCAAAGGGCATATTCTTTACCTTTCCCAGGAGTGCCTGCGAGCTGGAGAGAAAGGGTGTCAAAGCCCCGTGCCTTTCCTTTGGAAGTCCTACCACCACCACCTCCTCCCATACAGGCCCTCTGATGTATGGAATTCAAAGACTGGGGAGATGGAGACTTAGGGTCACCCCACCACCACCGGGCAAGACAGGCAAGGTTGTAAGGGGCCTGTATCCCATCTAAGCCACAGCAGCCCACCTGGCCCCCTCCCTTAGATGACAGAGAAGTAGCTAAGAAGACCCTTTATCTACCACCTCTCATTTCCCCTCTGAAGCTGGGCCCAGTTCATGTGAAGCTAGAGACACTCATTGAAGGGCAGAGCTGCGGAGGGAGCCCCATACCAAGCCCAGCACCTCTAGGAAAAACCCAGATGCAGCCTCTACCAGCCTATACACACACATTTTTCTGGGGAGAGGGTGTAGAGTTTTCATCAGATTTTCAAAGATGTCTCTGACCATCCCTCTGGCAGTAGGAACCCCTGGCTTATTCCAAATCTTCCTCTCAACCAAATCTCTTCTTAGCTCTGCACTGGGCCCACTGATTTCCTCCCCTCCCTACAGCCCCAAAGACCTCCCCTTGGTGACACTGTGGGGCCAGTTTCCATTTTCCTCCAAAGAAGACTTTGGCCACTTTCCCCACATGATTTGCCCTGGGTCTCTGAAGTTCTACACAAACAAAACTCCATCCACTTGAGTTCAGGTCTCAGCAGGATAGAAGCACCAGTAGCTGAAATGGGCAGCCTTTGCTACTGGAGAGGACCAACACGCCTGAGGAAGGCTTGGGAATAGTTTCAAGAAGAGAGGAAGAAAACCCCTGTATCCTGAGCTCCCACTCTGTGCCAGACCTGGTGTGAGTCAATTCCCCCATAATGTCATTGCTATTGGCCCCATCTTGTAAGTCAGAGCCATGGGCTTAGAGAGAAGTGAATGGCCCAAGGCCCCCATCTACAGGGCAGTGGGGTTGAACCTGAACCCAGTGTCCTAGCTCAAGAGCACACTGCCCTCTTTTGAATCCTCCATGTGGAGAAAAAAGATGGAAATCTTCAATGATTCAGATCCCATTTTGATTCAAATAGAATCAAGTTTTTCATAAAGAAGTTTGAGTGTATTAGGCAAACTTCTATTTCTGGTGTCAGAAAAAAATTGTGAGAAAGACTTTACGAGGGCATAAAAAATTACTGGGTATCCTGTCTAGAGTTATCTTCCAGGTTATCTTCACATTTTACTATCCTTGAGATATTTTATAACTCTCTAGGTTGTGGAAAGTTGATTATAATGCAAATTATTCTGTTCCGTAGAAATGCAAGTAAATTGTGTCCAATGGAATGCAACTGCTGTATGGCTAGACCAGTTTTGTAAGTATTTTTAAATTCATCAGCATTCTTATAGCCTATATATGTGTGGTTCTTTTAATTCTCCTTTGAACCAGTTGCAACATCTTATCAGTTCCCTCATAAATTAATGAGTTTAACGACACACGTGTTCAGTATATATTTGTACGCAACTAAGAAATTCATATCATCGGGTGACCGTGGCTCTGACGGAAATCCCGTCTCATCACAGGGTTTGAGAGGCAGGACTTTGCATTACCAGAACTAGCTTTTTAAGGTCTCTTTCAGAGTCCATAAACATTCTTGTCCTTTTTGTTCTTTTCTTTATTTTTATTACGATTTCCTGTGATGGAAATGTAATGTACAAATGTAATGTTTATTCTTGCGTGTGTCCTAGGAAGGGCCATGAGCACAAGTTTACCTGTGTCTCTTAGTGGAAAGGCATATGTGCTAGCCAAGGCAGCACGGGAGACATTTATTGACTCTGTCACCTCCTCTGTTTACTCTCTCTCCAAGGACAGACCGTAACCCAGCAGGATGGGAAGGGGCAGGAGGTTCAGGCTCCTTCTCGGACACTTGGGCTCTGATAACAGGAAAGTCTGTTGGAGGCTCCAAGACTGATAACCTCCTACACCAGCGTGAGCCAGACGATCTGGGAGCTGGGGAGGGTGGCCTCTGACATGGCTGAGGACCCACAAATGCCGAAGGATGATGCTGTTGGTCCCTGCTGGCCCCCTGCAGGGACCCAGCCTGAGCTGAGCCGCAGAGAAGGAAGGAAGTCATCCTGAAAGCCGAAGTTCAGGATGGTCCCCTAGAGCTGTGGTCTCCCAATCTCTTTGATCTCATACCATCATTGGTTAAAAATAATCTGAGCATGCCGCTTCTACATAGGTACATTTTCTTTCTAAATTTTAGATTTGTTTATCTCTATATTAAATAGTAATAAAACCTAATTACTTATTGTTGTAAAAATAAATCCGAGGAGACATTTCTCCTGCAGCCCAGAGGACCGTCTTAAACACCCACTTTGGAGACCACACCGTCCCACAGCGAGCCCGTCTTCACAGCACAGGAGACAGTGCGGCGTGTAGGGAGGGTACAGGCTGGCCCTACCACCAAGGACGACTTCAAACAAGCTGGGCCCCCTCCCTAGGCCTGAATTTCCATCCATTTAAATCAGAATTAGAGCACCTGTCACTGGCACACCACCCTTAGGGTTTTAGCATAAACACCGGTTTATGTGAAAAATGCAGACTATTATAATTATCTGCTGCAGGGTGTCATCTCCAGGAGCCTGAATGGTGGCATGTTTCGGTTTTGTGTTTTTTTTTAACTGCAAAGCCCTTCGGGCCAGAATTACAGCTCAGATCTAAACAAGGAAGATCCCCCAGAGGGTAGCACCTGGATGGTATAAATTCCGCACAGCAAAGCCACTAAATGACTGCAATCAGATCCTCTTCCAAGGGTTGTTTTAAGGATGAGAGAATCCTGGAGGGGACAAAGACATGTAACAAAGGACCCAAAATAAATGTTGCTGCCTTCTCTTCTTTGCTTGCAGCAATACCCAGAACTTTGCAGTGACGTTATTTGCTGAAAGTAATAATACTAACTGCTACCATTTATTGAGCACTCAGGATTCAAAGCACTTTACATGGATTATCTCATTTAGTTTCACGAACAATCCAGGGGTAAAGCATTACTGTCCCCTTACATCCTTAGAGTCAGAGGCATTAAATAAGTTGACCAAGTCACTTGGCCACTCAGTGGCAGAGCCAAGTTTGACACTCAGGTTTGCTGGTGACAAGACCATCCTTACCACCACACCCCAGCGCACCTCGCTCCTTCCTGCCTGCCTTCCGTCAGTCTCTCTTAGGAATAGCGGCCAGGTGTGTCACCAGCCGTCTGTGCAGAAACCCTGAGTCCAAGAAAGTCACCAGCAGCCCTGAGAGATGCATTAGATGAAGGGAGCCCAGGCTGACATAGTCATTTTCCTGCCAGCTTCAGAGCTTACGTGACTTCTCAAACTGAGGCCCACAAAGGTGACGTGCTACACTTAGGGATCCCATGGTTGGTTAATAAAGAAGGCAGATGCTCATCTGTGTTTTAGAAGTCTGACTGAAGTCTGAATCCCAGCTCTATTCCTACTTCACTGTGCTTTTTTTGGCAAGTGGCTTTACTTCTCTGAGTCTTGGTTTCCTTATCGATAAGATGACACCTACCTCGTGATTGCTTTGCAGTTCATTCATTTATTCATTCTACAAATATTAGTTTGAAACATATGAAATTGCCAATATTCAACCACTTTTGCTCACAGAAAAAGCAATTTCATATGGTTCAACTCTAGTATTCTTTGAATGCTTTATTCACCAAGGTTCTCCGGAGAAATAGAATCAATAAGAGAGATGTGTCTGTGTGTGTGTGTTTATGAAATTGGCTCATGTGATTGTCAGGGCCGGCAAGTGTGAAGTGTGAAGGGCAGGCTTGCAGGCTGGAAGCTCAGATGAGCACTGACATTGCAGTCTTGACTCTGAAGTCTACAAGGCAGACCAGCAGCTGGGAAACTCAGATAGGGTTTCTACAGTACGTTGCAGTCTTAAGCCAGAATTACTTCTTTCAGGAAACTTCAGTCTTTGTTCTTAAGGCCTTCAACTGATTGGATGAGGCCCACCTGCTCCTGGAGGGCAATTTGCTTCATTTAAACTTAATTGATTTTAAATGTTAATCATATCCATAAATACCTTCACAGAAGAATCTAGACTAGTGTTTGACCAAACAGCTGGGCACCATCGCCTAACCAAGATGACATAAGATTAATATTGCAAGTGCTAGGCAGTGTTCTAGACGCTTGGGGGACCAGAGTGAATGAAGTTAGCAAAGCTGCCTGACCTAGTGGACTTTCCATTCTAGCCGAGAGAGAGGGCAATAGGCAGCATCATGAATAAGTAAGTGTATACTGCGCTGAGAGGTGACAAGCACTGCAGGCCAAGGCAGGGCGAAGTTCAGGGGCTCACAGGGTGCCCTGAAGCAGGTGAGGGGCGAGCCACGCCAGAGCCTCTGGGCAGAGGGAACAGCCAGCGTAGAGACATTAAGGTCTGATGTGTTCTGGAACTGCGAGGAGGCCAGGGCGACTGAGCAAAGTGAGCGAAGGGGAAAGAGAAAAGACATGAGTTCAGGGAGGTCTTGCAGGGCCTTGCAGTTCATCGTTAAGTGAGAAAAGGAGGGTTAAATTAGAGCCATGTGTGTTAAGTGACCAGCATCGTATTTGGCAGAAAGCAGGAGACATCATTCCTCCTAGTGACCTCAGCCCCAGAGCACAGGTCAGGGGACTCCGGGTTCAGGCCTCTTTCCTCCTGCGCCTTGGATTCCAAGTCCTGGACTCCAGTTTCACTCACTTCATTTCCAAATAGGAATTTTTGGAGCCTGTAGACTGTCATGATCGCCCAGAAGCCCAACAGTCCCTGCTGTATACGTGCGAGAGGCAGGACCCACTGTGAGATGAGCCCAGGACCACCCTGGGGGGGCCAGACCGAGGAGTGGGTAGCCCGAGACACACAGCCCCTGCCCCTACTGGCATCTCAGCCCTGTCCCGCCTGCCCACGCCGGCCTGCAGCCCTCTCCAGCTCTGTCCCAGGCTTTGTTCTGAGTCTCCAAGGCCCCCCTTCCTGCCAAACAAAGCCCCCAGCCCCCGCCTGCCGCCCAACAGGCACCTGGGGCCTCTGGGCCTGGGAATCAAAGCCTGTTTTGCAAAGGAGGCCCTGTGTTTGGAGAAACACCCATCCCCTGCTGCCCAGCCCTTCAAAGAGTCGGCATTGTTCTGCGCTGAGAAGGCGCCTCCTGACGCGGGCAGGGCCCGGGCTGACGCGGGTGGACCTCTGATCTCAGGCCAGGCCCCCACGCCACTTGTTGGTGGGGGGAGGACACAGGGGCCAAGGCAGGAGCAGCCTGTCCTTGTGGCACTGTGCCCCTTTCCCATCCTCTGCCCACCTGGGCCTCCATCCCTTGGGTCTCCACGAAGGCCTGGACCTGGCAACCTAGACAGCAAGGCAGGCCCCGGGGGGCACCAAGACAAGAACTGAGGTAGAGACAGGGCTTTAGTGACCATAAGGGGCATGCCAGGGCAAGCACGTCAGGAAGACTACGTGAAAAGCCCCCTCATTTTACAGATCACAAGACTGAGGCCAGTGAAGAAATGGAACCAGGCCCAGAGCCCAGCTCAAGCTGGGGCAGACTGAGACATGGTGACCGCAGAGCCAGACCAAAACCCAGACCTTCTGACCTGAAGTTCAGGCTCTTTTTCTTTCTTAAAGAAATGTTTCATATATAGTTTCTTTTCCCCCAGTGTTGTTTTCATTGCAACTTAACTCTGGTGGAGACAACCTTCACTTTAGATAAATCTTCTTAACAGGGAGTTGAGGCCACAAAACCGGGTGCTGAGTGGGGCCCAGTGGGGCTCTGAGAGCTCACTCAGTGCTCAGAGGTCCTCCCCTGCTGCCTGTTTTCCTTCTCCTGCCACCCTCACACGGCCCAGAGTGGGCTGTGGACCCTCTTAGCCTCGCTCTTGTTGTATAAACCGAGCCTCTCAAGGCGCAGAGAGGTTAAGTGATCTGCCCGAAGTCATACGGGAGGCCACGGACAAGCCATGGGTCAGAATCACGCCTCAGATGCTACTTCCACACTCTTTTTTCCCTCTAGCTACACTCCGCCTGCAGCTGTGTCATTCCAGGTCCCTCTGCCACAGTGTCCCCAGTACCAACATTGACTTTGTTGTCTTTAATCCGACAGAATGGGGCCCAACTCAGGGCCCGTCACTGCAGGACTTTACGCAAACTACTCATCCACCCTGACCCTCAGTTTCTTCCTCTATCAAGGAAGCCATGACAGCCGCCAACCTTAGAGGCTGTTGTGAAGATTAACTTGAGGGGCGACATATGAAAAGTCCTTAGCACATACTAATAAATGCTCAGTAAGTATTCTCATGATCATTATTATTACCCCTACTTTCACTACTTGCAATGGAGAGGAGAGGAGGGGCCAAGGTAAGGTGTGGAGCTGTCTCTTTGTGTGAGCGGCTTCCTGAAGCAAACAGCAACAACTCCTTCCTGTGGGGCTACAGAGAGGAGGAAGGGCAGGGAGGGAAGTGGGGGCGGAGTATGCAGAGAGGCACTTCTGAGCCCCAGCCTGGGATTATTGCATTTTATCTACTTGGCCCTGTGGGCACCCAGTGTAATCTTTTGACAATCAGGATGTTGCTGTCCTGGTCATCTTCATCAAACATCTAATGACCATAGAGGTCACTTCCAACCCAGAATCCTGGAAAATTCCATAAGACTATTTGGGGAAGTAGCTTAGGAGAGTAGAAACTGTAATGACACTTTGAACAAGCCACTTAACTTCTCTGTGAAGTTAATCAAGAAGGATTTTTATTTTTTTTTAATTATTTAATTCATTATTTATTTATTTTGAGACA
>CAUYRT010042168.1:0-56142 GCA_963574885.1 Lepilemur ruficaudatus
GGCTAGAGTGCCGTGGCATCAGCCTAGCTCACAGCAACCTCAAACTCCTGGGCTCAAGCGATCCTTCTGCCTCAGCCTCCCCAGTAGCTGGGACTACAGGCATGCGCCACCATGCCCGGCTAATTTTTTCTATATATACTTAGTTGGCCAATTAATTTGTTTCTATTATTAGTAGAGATGGGGTCTCGCTTTTGCTCAGGCTGGTTTCGAACTCCTGACCTTGAGCGATCCACCCGCCTCGGCCTCCCAGAGTGCTAGGATTACAGGCGTGAGCCACTGCGCCTGGCCCCAACCCTTGCTTTTGAGTCTTTCTGTTCCTAGTACTTGGTCTCCCACTCACCCAGCTCTTCCTCAAGAGCCGAGGACAGGTAAAACCTCACTTCTACTCAGCAAGTATTCCCAGAGGACTTTGCATGTGCTCGGCACTGTGCTGGGTACTACAAGGTATATAAAAAGACACTTTCCTCCCCTCTAGGGCGTGATGGCTGGGGAGAAGAGGAGGCCACCATGTTTTTGGTTTTTCGATTTGTTCAGCAAATACTTACTTGGTGCTTCTCTGTGCAGAGCATTGTCTGAGGCCCTGAGTGTGGGACAAAGATGATTCCATTGTGGGCTCCACCCTCAAGGAACAACACTGTAGCCAGGACAAGACACACGTACACCAATAGCTAAGTTAAATCCACAGCAGAGAAGGATGAGCACCACGAGAGAGCCTGGTGAGGCCTGGGCAGAGGAGAGAGGAGACGGGGGACTTCTGAGAGCGCCCAGGGCAGTCCACGGGGCACGAGCAAAATTTGGACAAGCAGAGATATTGGGGGAAGGATGTTTCTCGGTAGAGCAAACAGCGTGAGCAGAAAAGCAGGGCTGTGGAAGTGCTGGTAGAGGAGCAGGGGCTCCGCCAGCCCGGCAGGACCATAGCGTGTGTGAGGCCCGTGGAAGGAACGGTGGGGAGAGCACACAGGGCCAGGCCACCAGCAGCCCTGAGCCCAGTGGGGAGTGTGCTTTGAGGTGTGGGTTGTGCTGAGGGCTGTGAAGTTTCCAAGCAGTGCTGGCCTCGGACACTCTGCATCCTGGCAGTGATAGCTGCGTGTGAAACAGCCTGAAGGCAGTGCCTGGGCTTGGGTTCTCCAAGGAGCAGACGCTGAAACAGGGATCCTAGTGCAGGCCACTTGGATGGGAGGCGATGGCAGGAGGCACCGGCAGGGGGCCGGAGAGATGAGACAGAGAAGGGCTGAGGTCAGTAGAGGTGCGCAGTAATGCCAGTCACCCGTGTGGGCACCGTGGGAGACAGTGCAGAACACACATCGGCGGCGTCACAGCCAGAGCCATGAGGACACTGGGTGTTTATCCTTCGACTCTCTGTCATTGGTTGCGGGCTGCTTCTGGGGGCATTAACTCTCCGGCACTTCTAATTCACCTTCCACTCAGTTCAAGAGAGCACGCGTCCCTCACTCCTCAGAAACAAAAGTCCCCAAGCAGAAAGGCTGAAGGTGGGGGACCAGGTGGGACGCGCTTGCCACAGTTCAAGTGAGGGGTGACGCCCTGAGAACCGTGAGAGTTAATGAGGCAAGTCCACGTGCAGCATGACGCTGGGAGCCACAAGCCCCAGGGAGCCCAGGCTAAGGAAGGATTGCGGCGGTGTCTCGACTGCAATGGGGTTTGAGCTGGGCCTGGAAGGAGGAGCGGCCTGGCCAGCAGGGAAGGCCGGGCAGCTCAGAGGGGTCTAGAGTATGCTCACGAGAACACACAAGGACTTCGAAATGCTGCCCATGTGTCAGGTCTCTACTGTTCTTGGGTCCCTGGTCTGCTGTCGCCTGTGAAGTTCAGCGGTGTCTGATTCTGGCACTGACACTCTGTTTGTCCTGCCTCCCAGGAAGGGCGGGAGCTGACTCTTGAGAAGCCAGAGCTGAAAGCCCTGGTGTCGGAGAAGCTGGGGGACCTGCACAGGCGCTGGGACGAGCTGGAGACCACCACCCAAGCCAAGGCCCGCAGCCTGTTCGATGCCAACCGCGCCGAGCTGTTCGCCCAAAGCTGCTCCGCCCTGGAGAGCTGGCTGGAGAGCCTGCAGGCCCAGCTGCACTCGGACGACTACGGCAAGGACCTCACCAGCGTCAACATTCTGCTCAAGAAGCAGCAGGTGGGCCGTGGGCCTTTGGCGGGGTTGGCGGACGGTGGTGAAAGAAAGGAGGGGGCCGCAGATCTCGAGATTTGGGGGCCATTCTGAGGCCTGGCAGTAACATCTTCGCTGGTGCTTCTCGAAGTGATTTTTGTGGGCCACCAGTGTGGGAATCTCGAGGGCAATGTGTCAGTTGGGGTAAACCAGGAGACAGAAGCCTACTAGTAATTGGAAGAAGGGAACTTTAGTAAAAAGAAGTATTAGTTAGTAGAAAGTAGTTAAAAGGGATAAAGAGAATTCTACAACAGGGGTCAGAAAACTTTTTTTCTGGCCAGGCGTGGTGGCTCACGCCTGTAATCCCAGCAGTTTGGGAGGCCGAGG
This sequence comes from Lepilemur ruficaudatus, assembly GCA_963574885.1. Classification (NCBI taxonomy): domain Eukaryota; kingdom Metazoa; phylum Chordata; class Mammalia; order Primates; family Lepilemuridae; genus Lepilemur; species Lepilemur ruficaudatus. Next base: position 2,498 of record CAUYRT010042168.1, read on the forward strand.
AGGGAGGATCTCTTGAGGCCAGGAGCTCGAGACCAGCCTGAGCAAGAGTGAGACCCTGTCTCTACGAAAAATAGAAAAATTAGCTGGGCATAGTGGTGCACGCCTGTAGTCCCAGCTACTCGGGAGGCTGAGGCAGGAGGATCGCTTGAGCCCAGGAGTCTGAGGTTGCACTGAGCCATGATGATACCAGCCTGGGTGACTGAGCAGGACCTTATCCCAAAAAACCAAAAACAAACAAAAAATCCCTTTTTTATGTAAAGGGCCGGATAGTAAATGTCTGCGGCTTTATGGGCCATACAGTCTCTGTCATGACTATTCAACTCTGTCTTTGTAAGGTAAAAGCAGCCGTAGACAACACACGAAAGAGGAGGCGTGGCTGTGTTCCAATAAAACTTTAAAAAAACGGGCGGCAGGCTGGATTTGCTGGCCCTGCACTAAAGGGTACAGGACTAGCCAATGTAGGGCAGCCCCGACCTGCGGGCAGGGAGGACCCAAGGAACGAACAGATGGCTGAGTTTCAGACCTCCTTGGAGAGGGCCGAGGCTCAGCGAATGGCCTAGAGATTTGCCTGGGTTTCATCAGCCAGGGCAGGTCTGCAGCTGGAAGGCCAAGGCTGGCCCACAGGAGGCTGCCTCGGAGGCCAGCAACCGTGCTGGAGGGTGAGGCCGCCCAATCTCTTGCGCAGTGTTGCTGCAGGAGTAAGAAGACCACATGGGAACCCTAGACCACCTTCCTGCTGTGCCTTTTGCTTCCCTCCAACGCCCTCTACTGACAAGGCCAAGCATTGTGACAGCTGGCAAAAGAGAAATGTTTACAGGGTCCAGTACCAAGGTGTCAAAGCAGGCAAAGGTTGGAACCAAGGTGCATTTAGGGCCAACGGCACGGTCCTCACACTCCCCCGGATCCTTGTGTGTGTTAAAGTTTAGGAGCCATTGGTCCGGGCCCTGGGAATGCTGTCCCTGTGGTGAGCCCCGGCGATGACAAGTCACGATTGGCTTGATACAGCCCAGTGTCTCCTCTGAGTATGAAGGTGGAAATGCGGGGCTAACGCGTCTGTCCTCCCCATGACCTGCAGATGCTGGAGCGGGAGATGGCTGTGCGCGAGAAGGAGGTCGAGGCCATCCAGACTCAGGCGAAAGCACTGGCCCAGGAAGACCAGGGCGCAGGGGAGGTGGAGAGGACCTCACGGGCCGTGGAGGAGAAGTTCAGGGCCTTGTACCAGCCCATGCAGGAGCGCTGCCAGCGCCTGCAGGCTTCTCGCGAGCAGCACCAGTTCCACCGGGACGTGGAGGACGAGATCGTGAGTCCCTGGGGCCGAGGATGGGATAGGGTCTTCATCTGGGCCAATCACCCCGTGCCACGTGGCTCTCCAGCCTCCTGCCTGGATGCTGGGCAGAGGCCGGCAGTGCTCTGTCCCCTTTTCTCTTTGGCTTGAAAATTTCCCCCCTAGGGAGACTTGAGGATGCCCTCTCAGTCCCTTTACCCTGCACCAGGGATGAGCATTCCTCGCACACCCTGGTAGCCCTAGACATCCCCACTGTCCTACCCCAGTGCTTGCTTTGCCCTCTGGAACTCCGCTGACGCCCCTTCTCTTCCAGTTGTGGGTGACGGAGCGACTGCCCATGGCCAGCTCCGTGGAACACGGCAAGGACCTGCCCAGCGTCCAGCTTCTCATGAAGAAAAACCAGGTGAGGCAGAGGCTGAAGGCAGAGTCCCCAGGGGCCTCCCCAGACTTGGACATTTGTTTCTTCTTAAGACCTGGTGTTTCTCTGGCCCAGGCTCCATGCTGTGTCTAGCCCCACACTTCAGTGGTCCTCCCTTCCTCACCGGGAGTGGGGCTTCTCTCGCTAGCGGATCACGTGGATGGGAGGGGCATTAGCATCGAGTACCTGGGCCAAGAAAGGGGGCCTTGCGGAGAGGGCTGGGGAAGGACAGGAGGCAAGAGTGTGGAGAGGGCTTGCTCTTGAGTAGGTCTGAGGGCGGTGGGGTAGGGGTCCCTCCGCAAGCCTGTCCGTGCTTCCTCCCCTGCTGCTGGCGCAGACCCTGCAGAAGGAGATGCAAGGCCACGAGCCCCGGATCGCGGACCTGACGGAGCGGCAGCGTGCCCTGGGTGCGGCGGCGGCAGGCCCAGAGCTGGCTGAGCTGCAGGGATTGTGGAAACGCCTGGGCCGTGAGCTGGAACTTCGAGGGAAGCGACTGGAGGAGGCCCTGCGGGCGCAGCAGTTCTACCGCGACGCTGCCGAGGCGGAGGCCTGGATGGGCGAGCAGGAGTTACACATGATGGGCCAGGAAAAGGCCAAGGTGAGGGCAGGGCAGAGCCCAGTCTGTGTGGCCGACTCCGCCTCACCTCACGCCCCTCTGCCCGATGCCCACTGTCCCTTCCCCAGGACGAGCCGAGTGCCCAGGCAGAGGTGAAGAAGCACCAGGTCCTGGAGCAAGCCTTGGCCGACTACGCGCGGACCGTCCACCAGCTGGCAGCCAGCAGCCAAGACATGATTGACCACGACCACCCGGAGAGGTGGGACAGTGGCAGCACGGAAGCCCGGGCCTGGGGGAGAGGGGCACCGTCAGGGTAGGCGCAGGGACTGGGGGCCTTCTGTGCTTGTGCGCAGGGCCACCTAGAGAGCTGTAGACACGGGGACTTGGTGATCTGTTGAGGGCCTAGGAGGGACAGGGCTCCACAAAACAGGCTGGGGTCAGAGCAGTGGCTCCTCAGTCCCATGGAACCTCTGCCACCCCCCACAGCACACGGATATCGATCCGACAAGCCCAGGTGGACAAGCTGTACGCCAGCCTGAAGGAGCTGGCCGGAGAGCGGCGGGAGCGCCTGCAGGAGCACCTCCGGCTCTGCCAGCTCCGCCGAGAGCTGGATGACCTGGAGCAGTGGATCCAGGAGCGCGAGGTGGTGGCGGCCTCCCACGAGCTGGGCCAGGACTACGAGCACGTGACCGTGAGTATGGGGAGGACCCACTGGGAGACCAGAGCCTGGTCCTGGGCTGAGCACCGAGGGGCAGGGGCGGGGCTGAGACCAGGCCAAGAGGTGCCGCCCTCCTGGTCTCAGGTGTGTAATCTGAGGAACCATGCAGCAAGGGGGACCTGGGGCTGAGCCTGGGCAAGGGCGGAAAGGAAGTAGCTCAACAGAGGGGGTGGGATTCCCTGCCATAGCCTGGGGCTTTGACTTCTCGTAGTCAGGGTATCCTTGTCCGAGGCCTGAAGGTTCCAAGAGCCTCCAGACGCCTGGGCCAGGGGTGCAGGGAGTCAGTTGAATGCAGCGTCAGTGGAAAGTGGCTGCATCCACTCAGTAACTCAGCCCCAGCCGTGAAACCCATTGTGCCCCTGGTGGCCCCGGGGAAAGAAGCGGGTTCTGAGCTTGGCAGGAGCCCCACTCCATCAGGCAGGGGCCACATCTCTAGTGCCACAGCACTGTCTACACAACTGCTTCCTCCGCCAGATGCTCCGGGACAAATTCCGAGAGTTCTCCCGAGACACGAGCACCATCGGCCAGGAGCGCGTGGACGGTGCCAACGCGCTGGCCAACGGGCTCATCGCTGGGGGCCATGCTGCACGGGCCACTGTGGCCGAGTGGAAGGACAGTCTCAATGAGGCCTGGGCTGACCTGCTTGAGCTGCTGGACACGCGGGGTCAGGTGCTGGCTGCCGCGTACGAGCTGCAGCGCTTCCTGCATGGGGCGCGCCAGGCCCTGGCCCGGGTGCAGCACAAGCAGCAGCAACTTCCAGACGGGACCGGCCGAGACCTCAACGCTGCCGAGGCCCTGCAGCGCCGACACTGTGCCTATGAGCACGACATCCAGGCCCTCAGTGCCCAGGTCTGAGCCAAGCATGAGGAGGTGGGGGAGGCTTACGGGAGACTTTGTGGGCGGTGGGGGCGGGGTTCTTGGAAGCCAGGCAGATCCCGAAAGTGCTGGGAGTGTGGCGTCCTCTGGGGTCAGTGAGGGATGAGGTTAGAATTGCTCCAGGAGAACATCTCTGCCCAGGGGACAGCCACTGTGTTCACATTTTTGATGACAAGGCTCCTTGAGAGCCCATGTCATTTTCAGGTGGCCCCAGTGGCCACAGGACTCTTCGTGCCATGCGAATATCTGCCTGCTGGTGCCTCCCAGGCTTGAGCTCTAGACCTGCACAGAATAAGCACGGGGCCTTCCTTCCACCATCCGACCCTGGTCAGTGACCCCCATCCCTTCTTTAGACTAAATGTTTCAGTCTTGCAATCTTAGAGGGCCCTCCCGTCCTGGCCAGTGGCTGTAAGCCCAGGCCCTCACGTGAGACCCAACAGGGCAGAGTCTGGCAGGGCACCTGCCTCCATCGTTCCTGGCCACCCCCGGCTCCTCCTCCTGCCTCTGTGGCTGGTGAAACCAGCAGGAGGTAGACAGCGGCAGCCAAGATCGAGACTGACTGCAGCTCCTAGGAGCCTCCTCGCTCTGTCTGACCCTGACCTGGGGCCCCGCAGGTCCAGCAGGTGCAGGACGACGGCCACCGGCTCCAGAAGGCCTACGCTGGAGACAAGGCCGAGGAGATCGGCCGCCACATGCAGGCTGTGGCCGAGGCCTGGGCCCAGCTTCAAGGAAGCTCTGCCGCCCGCCACCAGCTGCTGCTGGACACCACGGACAAGTTCCGCTTCTTCAAGGCCGTGCGGGAGCTGATGCTCTGGATGGATGGGGTCAACCTGCAGATGGACGCCCAGGAGCGGCCCCGGTGAGACCGCCGTGCCCAGAGCCTTTGGGGATGGTGTGGCTGGATCATGGGGGTGGCGGGCTGTGGGCAGTGGGTGATACTGTTTCTTCACCCGCTAGGGATGTGTCCTCCGCGGATCTGGTCATCAAGAACCAACAAGGCATCAAGGCAGAGATCGAGGCCCGGGCGGACCGCTTCTCCGCCTGTATCGACATGGGGCAGGAGTTGCTGGCCAGGAGCCACTACGCGGCCGAGGAGGTGGGCGAGGCCGCCCTCGCGCTCCACGCTTAGTGCTGACGTTCCCGCCGAGCCTGGCTGCTTCCTCGCATTCTTTCTTTGCAAGAAATCTGTCATTCTGTCTCCCCTCAGTACTGCTCAGAGATTTCCCACATCCCATCTTTCCCCCAGAACCGTCTGCCTCTTGACGTCAGAAGTTACTAGTCCCCTGGGGTGATTCAGGGTCAGGGCCAGGGGACCCTGGAAAGGCCCCTATTGGTGCTGACTCGCATCTCTGCCCCCCAGATCTCAGAGAAGCTGTCCCAGCTGCGAGCACGGCGCCAGGAGACAGCTGACAAGTGGCAGGAGAAGATGGATTGGCTCCAGCTGGGTGAGCTGCCGTGGGGGCGCCGGGTCCTGGGAGGAGGGGCCGAGCGTCTCACACTCAGAGTTCCCAGAGTGCGCGAGTCCCGGGACCCCGGGTATGGAACGCAAGGTGCCCAACTGCCTGGCGCCGCTCTGGGGCTGTGGCTTTGTCTGCGTCCTTGTTCTCATTGTACCCTGCCAGTGCCCACTCTGACCTGCCCTCTCCATGATGCCCGACCCCGGCAGTTTTGGAGGTGCTCGTGTTTGGGAGAGACGCAGGGATGGCAGAGGCCTGGCTGTGCAGCCAGGAGCCGCTGGTGCGGAGTGCCGAGCTGGGCTGCACGGTGGATGAAGTCGAGAGCCTCATCAAGCGGCACGAAGCCTTCCAGAAGTCAGCGGTGGCCTGGGAGGAGCGTTTCAGTGCGCTGGAGAAGCTCACTGCGGTGAGGGCTCCGGGACCCCGGGACGCCCGCCCCAACCTGCTGCCCGGGCCAGTGCTCTCTCCTGCTATTCCCTCAACACCGGCATCTCCCGGAGCTGAGCTGAGAGTGTCCTGTTGTCATGACAACTTCAGGAGTCCTCGGTTTCCCCGGGTGATGCTGACACACCGCCTCCCCCTTTGGATTCTATTCTCCTTTCTTCCTACTTCAGCAGACTAGAACTGAGACACCTCGGCTTTCCCCAACACCCCGGGCCTTTTAATCGAGACCTTCTAACTCTGACCTCGGCACTTTTTGACAGCTGGAGGAGCGTGAGAAGGAGCAAAGGAGGAAGAGGGAAGAGGAGGAACGGAGGAAACAGCCCCCTGCCCCGGAACCCAGGGCCAGTCTGCCGCAGGGGGGCCTGGCGGACGGCCAGACGGCTCCTGACGCCGCCTGGGATGGGTGAGAGCCGGGACGACTGGGGTAGGAGGATGAGGCTGAGCCCAGGCAACCCAAAAACTAATCATTCTGTGTCGCCTTTGGCTGTTCCAGAACCCAGCCACGGCCGCCACCATCCACACAAGTGCCCAGCGTTAATGGCGTTTGCACGGACACAGAGGCCTCCCAGGTAACGTGGCGGTCCGTGCACCGCATCAGAATTGTAGTCCCTGTCGCAGACCCTCTTACGGCTCCTTGTCCTTACAGCCCCTGTCGGAACAACAGAGACTGGAGCAGAGCGGCTTCCCAGAAGGGCCTGTGAGTTCCCTGGATGTGCGGGTGTCAACGGCTGGGAGATGCGGGGACCAAAGGGGGCAGAAGCCGGGGGCTGCCATCCTGGGGATTAGAGAGGGCGGAGGCTCAGCGGAAGCCTGGGGGTCTCTCATCTCACCGTCTGACACTGACGTTGCTTTTCCCCACAGGGATCCGGTGCCGGGGAAGAGGGCGGTGGGCCACGGGGAGAGAGGCAGACCCAGACACGGGGCCTGGCCCCTCAGACAATGCCCCAGAGCAGGTCATCGGAGGCCACCCATGTTGCCACCTTGCCCCCTCGAGGCCCAGAGCCCTCTACCCAGGAGCAGATGGAGGGCATGCTGTGCCGCAAGCAGGAGATGGAGGCCGTCGGCAAGAAGGCCGCCAACAGGTACTGGCTCTGCGTGTGGTGCCCGTGGCCTCCTGTGCCTGCCTTCTGAGGAGGCTTCCCTGGACGTCTTCCTAGACACAGGGAGGAAGGGGCAGGACTGCGTCCTCTGGGAAAGGGGCAGGACTCAGGTCCAGAGCAGGGCCTCCAGGGGGGCCAGGAGGGCGCAAAGATGATGGGCCTAAGGACAGGAGTAGAGCTGGAAGTCCCAGGTCACAGGCCCCACCGAGGCCAGCCAGGCAGCCCATCTCACCTCTCGACTGCACCGTGTCCCACCCAGGTCCTGGCAGAACATATACTGCGTTCTGCGGCGAGGGAGCCTGGGCTTTTACAAGGATGCAAAGGCGGCCAGCACAGGAGTGCCATACCACGGAGAAGTGCCTGTCAGCCTGGCCAGGGCCCAGGGCAGCGTTGCCTTTGATTATCGAAAGCGCAAACATGTCTTCAAGCTGGGGTAGGAACGGAGCATGGTGCTCTCTGGGTGGGAGGGAAGGCGGGAGTGACGGGTGAACCAGGGGCTGGGCCCAGAGGGAGTGGGGTTCCCTGCAAGGGGCACCGCACCGGAGTGACCAGACCAGCTGCTTGGGGGCAGATGTAGACGAGGGAGAGGCAGAGGATTGTGGCCGTATTCCACACTAAGGGGAGCGGGGGGAAGCAAGACCCAGGCCTGACAACTGATGTCAAGGTGCAGGATTCCCCCGGGGGACATCTGAAGACGGGTCTGGCCCTGCCCTGCCTCCGGCAGCCTCAGGGCTGCCCTGCCCGCCAGCGAGCACCCTGCCAGGCGGGCTGGGGTGGAAGTTAACACGCCCCGGCCCTCCACAGCCAGGGGGAAGGGTTTGCTTTTGCACAGTCCTGGGCATCTGAAGAATGTGCAAAACGTGTCTGGTCCTGCCCGAGGCCTGCAGCCAGGACGTCAGCCTGGCCTCCAGGTTGGGATTGCGCTCTCGCCAGCACTGATCTGGCAGATTCTCAGCTCTACCTGTGGCTTCTCTTTCCCAACAGCTTACAGGATGGAAAAGAATATTTATTCCAGGCCAAGGATGAGGTGAGCTGCCGCATCCCCTCCGCGTTCCCCTCTCTCCAGGCCATGCTTAGAACCTCCAGCTGCGGCCACCCTTCCTTCCCTCTCTTCCTTGTCTCACTCTTTGTAATAAGATAGCCCACCGTGTGCCAGCTGGGTGTTGTGAAGGCTGCACCAAGACATGTTCCCTACCTTAAGGGGTCCTTTTTATTCTGACGAGAGCAAATAGTCAAGTCGCGTTTCTGCTGCCTCCTCTCGCGCTTCCCTGCCATCCACCGCCGCTGGCCCAGCCGTGTCCTTGCAGCTGACCAGGTGTCTTTCTGTCCTGCAGGCAGAGATGAGCTCATGGCTGCGGGTGGTGAATGCGGCCATCGCCACTGCTTCCTCTGCCTCTGGGGAGCCGGAGGAGCCAGCAGCGCCCGGTGCCCCCCGGGGCATGACCCGCGCCATGACCATGCCCCCCATGGCACCGGCTGGGGCCGAGGCGCCAGTCGTGCTTCGCAGCAAGGACGGCAGAGAACGAGAGCGAGAGAAACGCTTCAGCTTCTTTAAGAAGAACAAGTAGTCGGGGTCGAGACTCTGAGGCCATCTCCCTCCTCCCTCTGTTCAGGAAACTGCCAGGGACTGTCGACAGGGACCACCCTCTTGCCAGGATAACTACCTGCTGCTAGGGTCTGTTGCCAGGGTCAACCCATCACCAGAAACTGTCACTGGGAACAAGCCGGTGTCCCCAAGGGCAACCCTTCTCTTCTGCTATTTAATTCCAGACTGGTGGTGGGACCCAGGCAACCCCCAATTCCACTCCCCCCACCTCCTCCCTCTTTCCAGCCTTAGCCTCTGTCCCCGCCACGATGCGGACAGTGCCATGCCCTTGACACAGGCCATGTGGGGAATGGCTGCCCCCCTCAGGGTCATCCTCCCACCACAGCTAGGGCACGCCATCCGCCGTCTGGCCCCTTGCCCCTGGGACTAGCCAGGAACCTCCCAGAGCTGATGCAGGAGCTGGGGACGAGAACGCCAGATGCCGGGGTCAGAGGCACCGATGCTGTCCCTCCCCTTCTTGCTCATCCTCTGGCCACTCCACCTCCACCGGCTCTCAGTGACTTCCAGGTGCGAGTCGTCCGGGGGCAACCACAGCCTTGAGTCTGGCCAAGGGGGTGATTAAACAGCTCAGCTTCTCTCTCTGCCTCTGGGTGTGTTTGCTTTCCTGACCGCAGCCCCCTGCCTGAGCGCACTCTCGCCTCGGTCCCTCTCTCCTGCGTCAGGTTCCCCCTCTGCCCCCAGCCCTGCGAGGACTGTGCTGCTGGGGGCCCCCGCCCCGGCTCTCCCTCGCCCGTGAGAAGGCCCTCTGGTGTGCCGGGCTGACCACTGCCAAGCCTCTTTTTAGACCAAAGAAGTCCACCGTGGGTCAGGATGATGCCAACAGGCAGTGTTCGTGTTTAGAGGCCATGAGGGACTCCTACCCTGGCGCTCGGCATTCTTCACTCATGAGTCTCAAAACCGTTTTTAAAAATGGAAGACTGGGGAGCACTGCCACAGCCACCAGCTACTCTCCGCCACTGTGCAGCCCCGGGGAAGGGTCGGGCACATAGGGGGTGATTAGGGTCCCTACTTTCTGTCTCCTCCCCAGTGGAATCCAGGGAGCTCAGACGGGCGTCGAAGTGGCAGGTTCCCAACAGACTGAGCAGCAGAATGGTGTTGCCCTCGGAGGCCCAGGGACGCAAATACCCAGGCAAAGCACAGTAGAGTGTGCTCTAGATTTAGTAAAGTATTAAAGATTAGCTCACTGGAGGTTTCAGGGCAATGGTGTTTGGCTCCAGATGTTGATGGAAGTGACCACTCTCTGGTGGCCTCCTACAGGCAAAGCTGTGTTCTTTCTTTTCCATGCACACATACACAGCCATCTTTCCGGGAAAGCAGCCCCATCTCTAGTGTAATCGGCAAAGGGCCCCGACTGAGCAGATCCGCACTGACTAACGTCAGTCACGGCAGAGACAGTGTCGGGTACGTGCCGCCCTGGAGTGGGCTCCAACCGTGAGGGCTAGTAGACCGGGCAGCACACAGAATTCTTTCTGCTGAGAAGAGTGGATTCCGTATTCCACAGTAGCCAGGGGAATATGTGGCACAGTGTGTCTGGGACTAAATGGAGTGACACATCAGTGCTACACAGACACCTGTTGTCCTTCGAGGACAACTGTAACGTCACCCCTGTTTGAAGGGCGCAACAGTCATACATTGTAGGGTGCTCGGGGAATCTGGGCGTCTGCATTCCAGGTGGCAAGCTGAGGGCTTGGTGGGAAATCAGTAATTAGACATTTTAGAAGGAAGTGTAAATGGGGGAGAGAAGTTAGTGGAGAAATGGTCGTTTTAATGTCAAACATAAGCGTAAGCAGGCAGCCAGCTGGAGTGGTGGTGGTCCCTCAGAACACAGGTGTGATTGGGGAGGTAAGACAGACACGTGGCAGCTGAAGCCACTGTAGGGCACGATTCCTTAAGGACGGGACGTGGAAGAGGACAGCACAGGGTCAGGAAGTAAGTCTCTGGAAACACTTTCCGATGTGGGGGGCAGAAAGGAAAAGTTCCAGGAAAGACAACATATGGGATGGGGCGGTGAGGGGTGTGGCACAAGTCAGAACACAAAGATACAGTCAGCACAGGCACCACCATCCACGGGAGACATGGGTAGAGAAAGGTGGGGTCATTATACACAGAGAAATCGATTTGCATTCTTACATAACACCTTCAAGAGTGGACTGACCCTAGCTCTGTGCTGTCCGATGTGGCAGCCACTGGCCATGTGTGGCTGCTGAGCAGTGGAGATGTGGCTTTCCAAATTGCGATGTGCTGTAAGTACAAAATACCAGATGTCTGCCAGTCGCGTTGGCTCACACCTGTAATCCTAGTACCTTAGGAGGCCGAGGCGGGAGGATCGCTTGAGCTCAGGAGTTCAAGACCAGCCTGAGGAAAAGTGAGACCCTGTCTCTACTAAAAATAGAAAAAATCAGCCAGGCATGGTGACACATGTCTGTAGTCCCAGCTACTCAGGAGGCTGAGGCAGGAGGATCGCTTGAGCCCAGGAGTCTGAGGTTGCTGTGAGGTAGGCTGATGCCATGGCACTCTGGCCCGGGCAACAGAGCGAGACTCTGTCCCAAAAATATAAAAATATAATTACCAGATGTCAAGTACTTAAGAGGAAAAAATTTTTAATATTTTTTATTGATTACATGTTGATAATATCTTAGACATATTGGGTTTCAAAAGCGTAATTAAAGTGGATTTCAACTCTTTTGTTTTACTTTTTTAATGCGTTTACTAGAAATTGTTAAATTACGTATGTATCTTATTTCTATTGGACAGCATTGCTCTAAATGGCCCCTAGACCTACACGTAAAAGGTGAGAACTACAATGTTAATAGAGGAAAATGTAAGAGAGTATCTTTGTGGCTCAGGGGTAGAAAAGAACATCTTATGTAAAACTTCAAAAGCACAAGCTCTAAGATTAAAAAACTGATTAATTTGATTGCATAAAAATAAGGATTTCTGTTCAATGAAGGACACCATGGAGAAAGTTAATAACTGGCAGAATGAGAGAAGATATTTGAAACCAATAAGAAATTAATATCTAGAATAATACACAACGGAGTCCTATAAATCAAGAACTAAAAGACCACAACCTACAAAGAAAGATGAGCAAAGACATGAATGGGAAATTTACAGAAGAGTAAACCAAAAAAACTTCATAATAACAAGAAGAGATGCCTAAAATCATTAGCATTAGTGAAATATCACTTTATACCTATTAGACTGGCAACAATTGGAAAAGTGGATAAACGTTAAACGTTGGCAAAGACATACAGATACAAAGGCCCTCATATGCTGGAAGAGTGGCTGGCACAGGTTTTCCAAAGAGCAACTTTGCACAACTTAGACAAGCTAGTTCTGCATATACTCTATGACCCAGCAACCCTGCAATTCCTGTTCTGGTTTATACACCCCTAAATTCTCAGACAGAACTAGGGCACACACATAAATCCTCAGCAGTTAGATATCACACAGCAACACAGCACTTAGTGGGAAAAAGTAAAAACTTATGAGCTATACAGCACAATAAACGCCACGTACATAATTCATACAAATGTACAAGGGGTGGAGTGTGTTTAGGTGCAGATTAGAAGAAACCGACTGTAAAAAAGACATTTGTGACAATCTAGGAGAAATTTGAGCATAAATGATGATATTAATATAGCATAGTACTGATGTTTTAAATTAGAGACAGGCAGTGAAGTACACACAAGATGACATTGTCTGAGATTGGCTTTAAAATACTCCAGCAAAAAATTTAAAAAACAGAGGGGGTGGATGAAATAAGATCAGCAAAATGTTGATAATGTCAAAGCTGGGTGAAGGGTACATAGGAATTCACTATCATATTTTCTCTTTATTTGTGCCTCTTTTGAAAATTTCCACAATAAGATGTACTTAAGAATGGAGAAAACAAACTCGCATTTAAAAGACATGTTTGGAATAACACAGACAAAATAATACACGCTCAACTCATTAGAATGGCTGCCTGTGAGGGAAGCAGGATGGAGGTAAAAGGGAATAAGGAAACAGATGGGAGAAAGGAGATGGAATGGGATAGTCAGAGCTACGAGAAGAAATAGCATAAAACACACAGGCGGCAGGGTGCTCAAACCTGTAATCCTAACACTTTGGGAGGCCAAGATAGGAGGATCACTTGAGGCCAAGAGTTCGAGACCAGCCTGATCAACATGGTAAGACCCCATCTCTACAAAAAAAAAAAAAAAAATTAGCTGGGCATGGCGGCATCCACCTGTAGTCCCAGCTACTTAGGAGGCTGAGGTGGGAGGATTGCTTGAGCCCAGGAATTTGAGGGTGCTGTGAGCTATGATCACACCGCTGTGCTCTAACCTGGGCGACAGAGTGAGACCCTGTCTCAAAGGAAAAAAATAAAACACGGAGGAGGAAAGGTTGGTGAACTGAAATTTTAGGAGGATGAAAACTGTTAAGAGGACATTATTAATTTTGGAGACCTCAGAAAATTTGGGGAATTGGAGAGGAGGATAAAATCCAAAATACAGGTATGAAGGTGGGTGATAAATTCAGACTCTACGTTTGAGACATCTGTCCTGGAACAGTGAAGGAACCCAAGTTATAAAATGGTAAGATTAGTGAAAACAATGTCAGAAATGGTCGAGATGGTGGTGGCGCATGCCTGTAGTCCCAGCTACTCGGGAGGCTGAGGCAGGAGGATCGCTTGAGCCCAGGAGTTTGAGGTTGCTGTGAGCTAGGCTGACGCCACGGCACTCTAGCCCTGGCGACAGAGCAAGACTCTGTCTCAGAAAGAAAAAAAGAAGTAAAAATGTAAAAGAAATGGTCAAGATGGCATCTACATACATCTTTTTTTGTTTTTTTGAGACAGAGTCTCACCCTGTTGCCCTGGCTAGAGTGAACATACGTCTTGAGTGCAGAATAAATTGACAATGCCCAAAAGTAGAAAGGAAGGGGAGACGTAGACAGAATTAGAAAGGAAGCAATCACGCATGTTGGTTATTAAAATTACCTCCTCTGAAATGCCTGGGAAACAAAAAGAATTCAGTGAAAGAAACATATCTGAGTAGTTGGAGCGGAAGAGGGCAGCCTGGGGAATTTGTGCCTGATGGTATCAGAGAAGCTGCTATGGAGCCACCACAGTGAGGAATGGTGATTGACACCCACCCTAGAGATAAACTCAATCCATCCATCTCCATAAACGTCCATGCATCCTTGGAGGGGTGACAGTGAGGAATCCACCTAACAGCTTCCCTTTTGCCACCAGGAGGAGGTGCCCTTGGACCACAGTTGAATTTTCAACGCTAGAGAGCGCCGGGAGACCCCCGGTTACCCAGACCTCCAGCAGCTTGGTGTGGACGAGCAGACCCTGACGCACCGCAAAACAAGGAACCTCTCTGGGCCTCTCCACTAAGTCTTCTCTGCTGTGCTCACCACAGACCAGGAACTGGGGCGGACACACAGTCAGAGCTTGTCTTCTAGCTAGAGAGAAACGGCCCACGGACACACACACGGGCAAACAAAACACGACCAAGCGTGACCTGGGTAGAAATGCCTCAGACCTGTCCCAGTTCTGCCAGATCAACTTCTGCTCCTTGGTTCTCAGTTTTCTCACAATGAAAATTTTAAAAATGATGTTTAAAGAGATACAAAAAAATGATCAGGTTTGCTTAAAACGTGGCGCGCCTGTATTTTTGAAATGTTGCCCCGAGTTGCCATAGAGGCTGGCCGGCCCGTGAGAAAGCCTCGTCTTAGGGGCCCCGTGCGATAACCCTTTGTCACCAACTCCCCCCGCCGCCGCCGCCAGTTGGCCCACTAGCACGTCCCATTGTGACAGCTAGCGACCCCGCGCTTCCCACTGCCCCGGGACGGTGGTTACGTCCCGAGCCCTTCTGACGCAGGAGTGGCCGCCCCCTTCCAGGGCGGCGATTGGCTAGCCGGGGCCGGGGGCGGGCTGACCTCCGCGCCGCAGCGCCGTCACCAGCTGGCCCCGCCCCCGTGCCGGGCAGCCATTTGTTTGCGGCTGCGTGATTGGTCGCCCGGCTCCCGTGAGGGGGAGGGGAGCGAGGCCGCGCGCACTCGCGCGTGCGTGAGCTGGCGCGCGAGGAAGGGCCCGGTCGCGCCGAGGCTCGAGCGGCCGTCGCCATTTTGTGGGGTTCTCTCTGACGCGGGAGCCGCCGCCGCCGCCGCCGCCCCCCGGAGGTGAGAGGGCGTGTTGGGTGTGTGTCCGGGGAGGCCGGGGGCAGGCCGGGCCGAGCCTCCCGCGGACGGGGATAGCGGCGGGTTTGCGTTTCTCCTCTCGCTGCGGGAGGTCCGGGGAAGACAACGGGAGGAGGCGGGGCCGGGTCTCCGGAGGGGGGCGGGGCGGGGGTCGGGTCGCGTCTTTGTTGGGGCCGAGGAGCCGCGGCTGGGGCCGCTGGGCCGCGAGGACCCCGGTCTGGGGTGGCGGGGACCTTTTTGCTCTCAGTCTCTTGAAAGGCGATGTCGCCCGGAGGAGAGGTACCCAGATTTCCCTCCAAAATCTTGTTTCCAGGCGCTCTGATAGATGCCTCTTGCCTTCTGCTTGGGCTTTTCTCGTTCCTCCCTGTTCTAAGACGGGAAACAGCTAATCCTGTTACTTTAATGCGCTCCATTTCACGGAGGTGATGCGCTGTGCTGTGCCTGCTGACCCCCGACCTCCTGTTTGCATGTCACACACCGCTAACACTTCCCCTTAAGAACAAACCGTTCTTCCTCTGTTGAAGAATGATGAACGTCAATGTGAGTGAGGGTCTTGAAGGTGCCAAGAACTTTGGAGGATTAAACTAAAATGCTGCAGTGCACTGAAATTTCCCACCCCACTTTGAAATCTTGTTTTTCTCTCCCAGGCTTTTGTCAGGATGGTGAAGCTTTTCATCGGAAACCTGCCACGGGAGGCCACGGAGCAGGAGATCCGCTCACTCTTCGAGCAGTATGGGAAGGTGCTGGAATGTGACATCATTAAGAATTATGGCTTTGTGCACATAGAGGACAAGACGGCCGCCGAGGATGCCATACGCAACCTGCACCACTACAAGCTTCATGGGGTGAACATCAACGTGGAAGCCAGCAAGAATAAGAGCAAAGCTTCAACCAAGTTACATGTGGGCAACATCAGTCCCACTTGTACCAACCAAGAGCTTCGGGCCAAGTTTGAGGAGTATGGTCCGGTCATCGAATGTGACATCGTGAAAGATTATGCCTTCGTACACATGGAGCGGGCGGAGGATGCAGTGGAGGCCATCAGGGGCCTTGACAACACAGAGTTTCAAGGTGAACTGCTCTGGGGCCCGGGTGGCAGAACTGAGTGGGGTCTAGCTCAAGACAGGCAAGAATACAAGACCATGGGACTTGGCACGGTGTCTCTTCCATTCTATTTTAGATGGAAATAACAGATTACATTTATCACTCTTAAGTATAATTTACTTTGGGGGAAGCAAACGCTTCCCCTTTTCAGGTTTGCTAAGGTGTTCCTCAACAACTGTGTAGAATCACAACCTGTGGGTCACTTTATCCCGCAGGCTTTATTCATTTGTTTGAGTGCTGTCAGAAGTTTAATCTGCCTGGGCAAATGAGTACCTCATGGGAGATGGAAGGATAAAGTTCTGTGGCTTACCTGCTTATTTTGTTATGACCAGGAAGCCTTATATTTGAGGTTTTAAATATTTAGCACTTATATTTTTTACTGTCTTGGGTGATGGGCAGTGGTGGGAAAGAATAAAAAACACTTTTAGAGAAATCTCTATTATACAGATTTGGGGGAGTCTCTTTTGGGTGCTCAAATTTGTTCAGTCTGTGGACTAAACAAACAGTCAAAAAAAAACATGCCATGGACTATTCTGCTTCACCTACTATTATTTAACCTGAATGGAAAAAAGGAATTTTCTAAAAGTATCAGATTGGATGGGAATGATAGTCCTGCTTTTGAAGACAGTCCAGTAAGGGCATCGTATCTCGTGTCATTTATGCCAATAAGATTGTTACATGCATTGTCATTAATATCACAAAGAGGTTGCCTGAGGATTCTCAAGAACTCTGCGTCTAATATGGTAGCCACATGTAGCCAGTACATTTAAATTAATTGAAATTAACTGAAATTTTAAAATCCGTTTTTCAGTTGTACCAGACACAGTTCAAGCATTCAGTAGTCTTACGAGGCTAATGGTTACCATATTAGTGCAGATATAGAATGTTTCCATCATGATAGAGAGTCCTTTTGATTAAAGTTGTTCTACAAGTTTTTTGTTAGCAGTATCATTGTGGACCACGTGTTCACAGTCACTTTTGTGGTTCCTAAGTCAACACCCCTTTTCCTGAGTGCTATTAATGCAGTTGTTACGAAGTACTTAAGGGTCCTCTGCTAAACCTAGAAAACACAATGAGAAAAGAAATAATGGGAGAAGAAGAAAATTTGACCAGAAAAGGATAAGAAAGCTTGCAAATAGTAGAGATGGGTAGTGGAACACCATAAAGCATCTCTGGCTTCAGCCTTGGCCTTTAGCTGTTCTTTAAAGCATAGGGCCAAGGTTGTAGATACTTGATTCCATTAACTAGTCGTATGACCTTGGACAAGTGTTTTAACCTCTCTGTGCTTCATTTTCCCCACTTATGCATATAGACACTTTTGTAACTAGCTCTGGTTTTCTTTCCCCCACAGTACAAGGGAAAGTGTAGTATTAGATAATAAGTTGCAGTTTTAGATCCTTTCCTATGTAGTTCCTAAGCGTGATGATGGGCTGTTCATGCGCATGTGTGAGATGTGCCTCCCTCAAACCTTGTTATGACATGGACATGTCACCCATCTGATGTGGGGGGGAAAAATTGCAGTTTTACAGAAAATACAGTTTAGATACCAGTTTGACATATTTTTTAATTTCAGTCATCTAATGAAGCCTTTTCTGTCATCTGCTAATGAAGGTAGCCTCTTAAAAGTGCCACATTAGGCATCTTTTGAACCTTTATTTCTCGATGTTAATGGCTGCCATTTAGGCTTCTGTGCAAGTCATTTTAGATATGACTTCTAAAAGGAAGCAGCAGAATCGGAGTTTACCTGACTCTCTCAGAAGTGTTTCCTCTTCACAAGCAGCATTGAATCGAACCACTGTTTACTTAACACACACAGTTTGCATCGGAAGACCCTAAAGAAGCTATTCCCAGATAACAGCTCAGGCAGCTGAACTGGGAAGGATACATAAGAGTTCAGGTGTCTCATTTTTTCCCCATATGTAAACAAGTATTAAGTCAGAGTACTGTTGTATATCAGCTACTTCCCCATCCCTCTCTCAATCTTGGCACTTGATAGGAGCTCAGAAATTAGGACCCCAAATTTCTCACCTCAGCATTTTAATGCTCTTTTCCCTTCCAGCTTTCAAAGAAAATACTTTTATTGGGCTGGTTTTCTGGGAAATGTTGGCAGCAGATTTCAGTAACTTTTGAAGGTCTCAGAAAATCTTTAAGCTTTTGGCCTGTCCAAGTGGAGTGGAGTGGAAGAATTTAATCTCTCAGTCTTCTTTGCCCTGATTCCATAAGGTAGTAGAGAAGCACAGTATTTTTCAATTATTACGAGCGCTTTAGAAGATTTAAATTAAAAGCCTAGTTACAACCATTGGAAATACTGTTTAAAAAACCAACACATCACTTCTATTATAGATTTTTTAGTTCTAGGTTAAAAAATTGTTACCTGCGTCTGTGTTCTTTTCACAACTACCCAGAGGTGGATTTTGCTACAAATGTCTATAAACTTGGCTTCCCACCCTCTAAAGAAAAGCAGGAATGAAGATTGGATTTAGTAACAGAAACACCAAGGTAAAATTACTAGGTTTTGTTTCTCAAAAAAACAGACCCCAAATCTATAAAAGTGCAACTTTAATTGATTTTTTGTTTTCTCTTTAAAAATGTTACTTCTAGGTCTCTGGATTGGCTGCTTTTTAGATTGACAGAGTTACTCTGACTTTTTAGAATTGGAGCAGTTTGTGTCTTGTCACACAGCCTAATGTCACTATGCATGTCTGAAAGCCAAGTAATTTGTAATCCTTTAGTCTAAATTATAGGGAACTCTACATTTGAGATATAAATTGGAGCAGAAATCTCTGTTTCTAAGTGTAGTTAGCATTGTGGCCCTTAATAACTTCTAACAATTAGAATGGGAGTATTTAAATCTCTGAAAACAATGGGATGTCTAAATGCAGCTTCCAGAGAATTATTGCCATTTGGTATCTGTTGACTGTATCAGTGGTGATGGTGGATGCTGCCTGTCTGCCAGCAGCTGGAGGTATAAAGCCTGAGCTCCTTTGTTTATGCTAAAGAATGGGTTTTAAGTTGGAGATGGCAAATACCAGAAACTGGGGTGGTAGGACTCTTAGACATTGGGCAGAACTGAGTTTGACTAAAGTGATATTACTGCACTAACCCGCTCCCCTCAGGGTCAGTGCATGGTGCTGTTCTGGCTGCCGTCCTGAATCTGGCTGTTTCTAACAGGATGGTGGAGCCACGAGGCCTATCGCATAGCTGCATCCAGAACAAGGTCTGTTAAAGAGAGAATACCTGCTGATCGTGGAGGGGGGAATTGTTCTGATCAGCCCTTAAGAGTAATGAGAAGCTCCTGTTCTCTACGTCTGTACTGGCTGCTGTTTCTTTTGGCTACAATTTGAAAAGCATTAACTTGATCTCCAAAAACCTTAAGCAGTTCGGGACTAAATTACTGCCACAATTACTTCTTTTCCTAAACTGCTCTTAAGACTTCAGATGTTTTCATCAGTAAGGGTCCCTGGGTTTAGTGTCACACAAGCCCTGGGCAAAGATTGTTTCTTCTCTCAGCTGTTCTTCAGTGTTAGTCATCATCCTGGAAGTATAGATGTGACCCGTTTGTATGGGTTCCCCGAGGCCTTCGGGGAAATGCTGCATTTTTGTAACAAGTGGGTAATCCCCTACAAAGAATTGTAAGCTACCTGGTGGGATGAAATGCTCATCATTCCATTGCATGGAAACACATCGTCTTTCAGTAACCCATATTGTTTCAAGATCTTCCTAATACTTGCTGTTGAGAGACCTTGGACAAGTAGTTTTCTTGTCCACAGTAAGCATGAATTCATCTTTGTGAGAAAACAGTGGGGGTGGGTTGAAATCTGGAGGGTCTTATAACTTCCAGAGGCACTGGAGATGAAACAGATGATGAGCCAGGGTTGATCTGTGTACCCAGCGTAGGGAGCCTTCTGATGACACCTGCAAAACCTGCTGGAGGAAACCAGATGGGCACAGGATTGCTGTGGGTTTAAACTACAGTAAACGCTCAGGCCTTACGTGGCCCTGAGTCAGTCAGTGAGAGGTGAGTAAGATGCCTTCCAAATCTGGCATAACTGAGGGTTTTGTTGGATATTTGATTTGGAAGTACTGGCAGGTTTTGAATCATTATAATTAGTAACACTCTTACCTGTGAGAAGTGGAAACTTTTTCAGTTTTTGTGTTTGGGGGTAAAGGAAGTGTGGAGACAGAAGCAGGAAGGAGTCTGTTCTACTGCTGGTCTAAGTAGACAATATTAACCCAAATTGTCACTGAGGACTCAAATTTTCTAGCTGTCATCTGTATTAAAACTTCATTTTGACTACTTTTTTGAGGGGATTGCTGAAATAGGGTCACAGGAGTGTGTATGTGTCTTCTGCCAACTAGTCTCCTTGCATTTAGGAGACGAGAAAGAATGCCAGCGAGTTATAATAAATCTTCTTCCATCTGTTTCCTCAAGGCAAACGAATGCACGTGCAGTTGTCCACCAGCCGGCTTCGGACTGCCCCTGGGATGGGAGACCAGAGCGGCTGCTATCGGTGCGGGAAAGAGGGGCACTGGTCCAAAGAGTGCCCAGTAGATCGTACAGGCCGTGTGGCGGACTTTACCGAGCAGTATAATGAACAGTATGGAGCAGTTCGCGCTCCTTACACCATGGGCTACGGGGAATCCGTGTATTACAACGATGCGTACGGAGCTTTCGACTACTATAAGCGGTACCGGGTTCGCTCTTACGAGGCGGTGGCAGCAGCAGCAGCAGCTTCCGCGTACAACTACGCAGAGCAGACCATGTCCCATCTGCCTCAAGTCCAAAACACAGCAGTGACCAGCCACCTCAACTCCACTTCTGTTGATCCCTACGACAGACACCTGTTGCCGAACTCTGGTGCTGCTGCCACCTCAGCTGCTATGGCTGCTGCCACCACTTCATCCTATTATGGAAGGGACAGGAGTCCACTGCGTCGTGCTGCCCCTGTGCTCCCCACAGTTGGAGAGGGCTATGGTTATGGGCCAGAGAGTGAGTTGTCTCAGGCTTCAGCAGCTGCACGGAATTCCCTGTATGACATGGCCCGGTATGAGCGGGAGCAGTATGTGGACCGAGCACGGTACTCAGCCTTTTAAAAACTGGAGGTGAGAGTGGGGTGGGTGTGGTTAAGAGACTGTGGAAGTTCTCTCGAAAGAGACCTATGCTTCATAGAGGCAGCGAGAGCCACCTGTTTGCTGTTGGGACAGTATCTAAAAGGTGCAGATTACATGTCTTCAGTATTTCTGTAGCTTAGGCCAGAGGTTCGTTTGGCCTTCTGAAGTTTTAGTGTGTAACTGTAACCAACTTGTTCCTTCTGAGAGAACAAAAGCCATTTGTTAGTGAGAATATTGTTCTTTAATCAGTTGTGAGCAGATTTGGGTTACAGAAGAATATTTAAGAGAGCTAACATTTGTTATGTGCCCTCTGTGTATATTATATCATCTACACAATTAGCCTTTGAGATATTTTCTGTTTTACAGAGAAGGGAACTAAGGCTCAGAGAGGTTAAGTACTTTGCCCAAAGTCAGCTGGTAAATGATAGGTAGAGTCAAAATTCAAACTCAGACCTGACACCAAAACCCATGCTCTTGCCACTATAAAAGTACGGTGGTGTTAACCTGAGAGTACAGGTCTGGGAGTTAGTAATAACACAGTGAGGATTTTAACTGTAACTTTAGGCTTCCAGTTTGCTGATAAAACTACTACTTGGGTCATTATCCTTTATCAAAGGAAACCCTTCTCATATATCTACATGCCAGATAAAGTCCTATACATGTTAAATGTTTGCCTGAAAGCTGAACGTTTTGATGCTCTGTTCCATGGAGTCCTTTTCTTACTAGTAATCCTGAGCATCTTGTCCTATATGGGCACGTAAGCCCTGTTCCTCATAGCCTGAGATACTATCATTTAGAGTCTGACGTTTCCCATTTCTTCCAGCAATTTTTGTTTTGTTTTTTTAAGGGAAGAACATTTAAGGAATTAGATAAACTGGTAATTTGCTAACCTGCATAGCATAAAATCCCACAGGTGGTGAAAGCCAATGCCATAGGCTGTGAAAATGTAGTGTTTCCTACATCAGGAAGTGTGTACCAAAGGTGTTGGAGTGGTAAGAATAACTAGGAGTATTCTAGAGATGGATAAATGTCTTCATCAGAATGGAAATGGCATTGTGACTACTTCATATTTTCAAGGTACATGGTTTTCCTTGTACCTTGAAATTGAGTATCGCCTGAATTGGAGCCCCAATAGCAAGATTAAACTGAGCTACACTGAGTGTCCAGTGTTCCTAACTTATCCCTTTGGTATATATGTAGAAGAAAGCAAAGTCATAGGAAGCTCTTTAAGTGAACTGAGAAGCAAATACGGCATGAACCTGTGATAAGTTATGTTGTATATGGCCCTGTCAGCAAGGCTTGGGATCTCCTGAGACCACTGTGCAGCAATCTTTGTTCATGTGTTCACGTGTGTGTGTGGTGGATAATCTTACAACTTGTAGAGTTTGTCCTTAATTTTTACTTACTTAATGTAGCTTGATCTACCATAAGGTGGGATATGCCCTGAAGTAAGCTGGTATAAATCTGTTAGATAACCTATTTCTCTCAAATATGTTTCAAGGTTAAATTAGTATATTGTGGTCTTTAAAAGGTATTGCTAGGGCATTTTAAGGTGAATTTTGACTACAAGCAGTGGTTGTTCAACTAACCTCTTTTTAGTGATGACTTTTAAAGAAACTTACCTTCCAGGTGTGAACCTCAAATGGACTGAATAACCCTGAGTTGGTTGCAGTCCCAGGAGCCTGATGTTAATGAGGCTGCCAGGATGAAATACTCCAGAACTATTGGGGATCCAAATTCGGGTCTCACCTTAGCAGAACTGATCCAAGAACGTCACAGCTTTTGAAGTCGATTGGCACAGATCAAGACCAAGATTTGGCCCTTTGTCTATAATAAGTAGAGGAACTTGGTGTGAGTTAACTTTTTTTTCCCCTCAGCCATTGGTGTCTGGAGTTCCCATCAATAGAAGAATTAGAGAATTCTAGGAGTGATTTCTTCTTCTGATTTGGCAAGGGAGATTTGGTCAATTAGGGGAATCACTGGAACTGTGGCTCTAAATCTGTGATAAATGTGACACATAGGTGTGTTACTGATGGGTGAATGACCAACTGCTCCTTGATCCCCTACCCTTTGTGACTGTCATTTCTGAAAGCTTATTTACTGTGAAAGATTAAAATGAAATACATTTAGAATAGTGCAGTTGGCCATATATGAGATCTCAGCATCTTCTGCTTTTCCTGGACCCAAAAACTAAATTGTGGTTCTTAATAATGTATGTATGCCCTTTGTTGACTTAAAACATGGATAAGAAAATGAGGAAGATGTATTTATCACCAACATAATATCCTCCAGGTAGATTATATCTTGTCCTGTATTTAGCTATAAGTAGATTCCTATATATAGCTATTGGTAGACTCCTAGGGTTAATTACATGCAATATAAGTTTGATCCAATCTGACTTGGTTGTTTTGTTCTTTTTTTTCCCCTCCCTGGAATACAGGACGAGACCAGGGCCCCTGTGCTCGGAGCCAAGCTGCTCTCCAGGCATTGTGTAAGCCTCTTGTGTTGTGCTCTCTTTCAGGTAGGATAATTGCGGACTGAACCCTCGGGCTGCGGTCATATATGAGAACTTGCTCCGCGCGGTCCCCTTTGCCGGGATGTTTCCATTGCTTCATGTTTCAGTAAACAAAGGAGTTTGTGACCAACTATGTTTTCTTTCTTAATTTAATTCTAAGTTGACTTTTCTTTCTTCTTGATACTAGTCTTTGTAGCTTTTCACTCTGTTCCTTACATTCTCAGCCTCTGAGCAGCCCTAGGTAAGGATTACGCTGGCATCCCCTTCTTCCTGTGCAGTGGAACCCCTCTCATCTTGCTTTCCCTAGGAGTTGAACCCTTCTCCCTGCCTACTTGGCAGCATCTCCTTTCCCTTTAAAATGACCATGTAGTGGGCAAGCAGCCTTTTACTCTTCTCTGTTAGCTCTGGACTCTAACATTGAAGCTATTCTGAAATTGTTAGGACCATTGGGGGTTTTGTTGTTGTTTTGTTTGTTTTCTTTTATGTCTGACCTGTGATCGTGGTACAGCATTAGCTGAAATTTAGCCTTGTTTTACTCCACTCCCACTTTTTTTTTTTTTTATTTTTTTGGACAAATAAACGTTTCTAACACTTAAGTATCTTTTTATGTTTGTGTGACTGTTATTTATAACTGGTATCTTCTGATTCTTTTCCAGTTGTGTTCAGGCTACAAAATTCAAACAAATGCATGTCTGAAATTTAGGTGGAGAAGGAAAGATTTAGTGAGGTAATATGGCTTCAGTAATAGGCAGTGAGAAATTAGCCAGAATCTTGGGACACTGCTAAATATGCTACATCTGGTAGTCAGGCTTAGAGCTGCTAGTTATTTAGAGAAAAGTTTGAAGGCTCGCAAACCCAGATTAGTAGTGATAAAAGTAAGCCCTGCATCAGGAAAAGGCTGAGCTAGAATAGCTCCAAGGGCCTATCAGGTTGATGCAATTTGACTTAATAGTTTTCTGGCAAGTATAAAAAAATGTATATTTTTGCTTGATTAGCTGCCATCCCCAATATTCCTCCTTTTTTTTTTTTTAGACAGTCTCATTCTCTTGCCTGGACTAGAGTGCCATGGCATCAGCCTAGCTCACAGCAACCTCCAACTACTGGGCTCAAGCGATCCTCCTGCCTCAGCCTCCCGAGTAGCTGGGACTACAGGCACGCGCCATCATGCTTGGCTAATTTTTTCTATTTTTAGTTGTTTGGCTAATTTCTTTCTACTTACAATAGAGAAGGGGTCTTGCTCTTGCTCAGGCTGGTCTCTGAACTCCTGAGCTCAAGCAGTCCCTCCCGCCTTGGCTTCCCAGAGTGCTAGGATTACAGGCGTGAGCCACCACACCCAGCCCTCCTTTTTTTAAATTTTTTTTTTTTTTTGAGACTGAGTCTCGTTCTGTTGCCTGGGCTAGAGTGAGTGCAGTGGTGTCAGCCTAGCTCACAGCAACCTCAAACTCCTGGGCTCAAGCAATTCTCCTGCTTCAGCCTCCCAAGTAGCTGGGACTACAGGCATGCGCTACCATGCCTGGCTAATTTTTTCTATATATTTTTAGTTGTCCAATTAATTTCTTTCTATTTTTAGTAGAGTTGGGGTCTCGTTCTTGCTCAGGCTGGTTTCAAACTCCTGACCTTGAGTGATCTTCCCACCTCGGCCTCCCAGAGTGCTAGGATTACAGGCGTGAACCACCATGCCCAGCCTAATTTTTAAAAAATATTTTAAATTCACTTATGAGCTATTGAAAGAGGTCTCTCTTCCCAAGGTGTTAATGTTCTGCTAGGATTAGACTTTGGCTCAAAGAAGGGAAGTATCATATTATTTTGAGCAGAAAAGCAGACAAGGTATTACTGATTAGCAGTGACAGCATTTTGCAGTAAAGTATGCTAGAATTTTTTTAAAAATTTATGGACATTTTAGTTATTGTTTATTTAGATCCTTATAAAGCACATTTAACAATGGACTCAACCTTACTTAAGCTTTATTGTAAACACTGACATGTAAATTCTGACTACATGAGAAATTTTACCTACAGTTATATAGTACTTTCCCTACATATTTTATCCTTAATCCTTACAGGTGAAGCAAAAATTTTCCTGTATTTTTTGAGGGGATGAGATATGACAATCTACAGGTTAACCTGTCCATGCACACATTCCAACCAGAGGTAAAATACACAAGGCTCAGTATTCCCCAGAGAGGCCGGACTGTCCCTGTTTTACAAAAGGGAAAATAAGGCAAAGCCACTGGGATTTCCTTGTGATTGATTTGCAAGCCACTGGGCAGAGCCAAGAAATAAATATGTACAGGTTTGCTGGTTCACCAGAATCTCTGGTGGTCCTCTGTGCTAGGTTTTGAAGAATTTAACATAGTTTTTAATGTATCTTGTTTTCTATCTCATTGGCAGAACAAAAAAAAAATTAGATTGATTCTGCAAGAGAGTTCTATGTCAACACTGCCCAATAACACTTTGGCAGCGATGTAAGTGTTCTTTATCTGTGTTGTCCAGTTTGTAGCTACTGGCCACATGTGGCTATCGAGTACTTGGAATATGACTAATCTATCCGAGAAACTGAACTTTCTTTTTTAACTTAATTATAATTTAATTAGACACATTTGGCTAGTGGCTACTGTATTGGACAGCACAGTTTAATAGTGAAATGAGTTTCTTATATGAGGAGGAAAAGCCTTGCGTATCATATAAAAGAAAAAATCCTTTCACCCTTCCGAGGTAGATACACTGGAAAAGGGGTTAGTTTTCAGCCAATGAAAGAGGACTGTTGAGTAGAAACAAATGTATTTATTTCTAAACCTCACCTTCTTACATGAGAAATTGCATGTTGTGGGCACAAAATTCCTTTTATTCACCAAGACCATGTTTCTTGTTATAGGCCATTTCAGAATTGCATGAATCCTCCCAATGCTAAAAGCTCCTGAATTCATTTACCAGCTATTTGAATTCCTACTATGAGCCAGGATGTGGGGACATGGCGATGCATGAAACCTGTGGTGCCTGGTAGAGAAGCAAACCTTAATTAAATTTATGATAGGTACTGTGGAATTGGACACGTACAGGGGCTGTGAAACACACAACAGTGACTTATGGCGGTGGGGAGGAGGTTATTCCAAGTGGAGGAGACAATACTTGTGAAGGTCCACGATCAAGATGGGTATGAGACCCACTAGGAACCAGCAAGGGAGCTCTGTGGCAGGAGCAAAGCTGTGCAACAGAAATCTGAAGAGGTAAGTTACGGGCACAGTTCATGGAAAGCCTTGTAAAGGACGGAGGAATGCATTTTTACCCTTTGAGTAACTGGAAGCTACTGGTTTTAATCTAAAGGATAACAGGATCAGATTAATTTTTCCTAAAAGATCACTCTGGAGAGGAACAAAAGTGAACAGCATCATAAATGTGAGATTTAATCCCAGCACTATGGGAGGCCAAAGAGGGAGGATCTCTTGAGGCCAGGAGTTCCAGACCAGCCTGGGCAACATAGTGAGACGCTGTCTCTAAAAAGGGAGGAGAGACAGAAGAAAGAGAAGAGATTTCTCTGAAATGCAATAGAGGTCTGTCCCCTGATGTCAATAGAGTTGACATTGTAAAGGAAGAAAAAATACTTCGTAGGTAGGACAGGGACCATGCTTAAGGACAAGGGATTAAGGGGACAATCGGGGAGATGGGATTTAAATCCCTGAGGTTGATCAAGCCATGAATAAAGGGATGGGTGTTATTTGCAAACCCTAACATTTGTTGAGCACCTCTTCTGGGCCAGGCCTTGCCTAAAGGATTTGCACAAGGCACCAGTGAGTGCTAAAGGGCAGAGAAAATCAGGTAGGGCCCTCAGAGATCTTAAGAGACTGCAGGGAGACAGGACAGTATGGTGGCTAGGAACATAGGTCTGAAGTCAGAGTTCCAGGGTCAGAATCACAGCTCCACCACTTACTAGCAGTCAAAGATTAACCTGTCACAACTGATTGTAACAAACAATATAAAATGGTAACGGCTCTGATAAAGGTAAAACCACTGCTGGAGTTCAGAGAGATAGGCAATTATTTATGCAATCTTACTAAAATTTTATAGTTTATTCTTTGCGCCTTAAGATTGAAACTTAAAAATATTTCTCTCTTTTGAAATAGAACTATACTTAATCAGTAGTCCACGAAGACAGTCAAATGTTTGTGAGGGATGGTGAAGGCCAAGGGGATGTCCTGGGCCACGGCGGGTGGGGGAGATTACTGCCCCAGGCCCTTCACCTCCATGAATTTCTTGAACAGCCAGCTGTTGGAGATTGGGTTCCGAGCCCCTGCCCAAGCAAGCCCCAGCCATAGCAGCAGCACTTTGTGAGGCGCTTGAAGTACAAGGGAAAATAAACCCTAGGGGAGGCACAGGCCTGCTGCACCACAGCCCCTGTCTGGCAAAAGCTCCTGCAGCCCAAGCCTCACTCTACCTTCTAGGCATGTCTGTGGTAGCCTCAGATTTACCCTCTTCCACTGATTTCCAGCCACATAGTGAAGTTATATGGCACAGAAGGATATGAGGTCCTTGTGGCACTCAGTGGACTATAGAGAGCTTATCCTAGGGGCAGAAAAACACCGGCTGCCTGCAAGATGGCCCAGAAAAGGGTAGCAACTTGCCCCAGATTGGATTCATGGCTTGTCAGGATTTGTCTCACAAGCTTGGTCCTCAGAGACTGTCACCTGCCCTAGGAGACTAGAGAAGAGGAAGGAGGCGGGAAATAAACACACATTCCTGGGAAGAGCTGTTAGTTTGTCAGAATCAATCTCTGGGCTTTCTTGAGGGAGACCAGGGCTAGGCTATACTGCTAGAAGTGCAAGAAATGACTGAATCAGCTCCAGGAACCCATTTGGGAAGAGTCTGTTGAGATGAATTCAATCAAAAGTGCATTAGGTTTGCAGGGTCCTTGAGGATCCAGGCCAAATTTAAACCACATATCCATCATCTCTCACAGGAACCAAGTGAGGGAGCATTGTTGGCTCTTCCAGCAATTAAGGCAAGTGAGGTTTAGAAAGTTTAAATGATTTGACTCGCCCTTCTCCCTGTCCCCACAAGACCTGGCTCCTAGTGCTTGCTCAGCACAGCGGAAAGCTGTAGTAAGCAGCTACGGCAATGCAGACGAGCAGCTGGCTAAGGGCCCGGCAGTCCCAAGGGTAGACTCTGTCCACATGGAGCGCAAGGTGATGGTGGCCCTGGCCCACCCTCAGCTCTGGTATCCCAGAAGCAGGACACTGCTGTGAGAATTAGGAAAGGGCCCTCCTCCCTGCACTGTCAGTACCACTGTAGCCCCCTCACTGGGACATGGCCGGTACACGGCAGTGGCTGTGTTTTCTGACTCGTATGTCACCTCTGTACAGACACAAGGAGTTCTGCCCAAGATCAGTTTAGCTGGGTGTGCGGCCGATACTCCAGAGCACTCCTCACAGGGCAGGGAAATGGGCTAGGAGCCCTGAGCCCTTCCCAAGGTGGCCAGGCCAGCTGACCCACCTTGCGCACCAGCCCCTTCCTCGGATTCTGGCAGCAGTTCCCCTCGCTTCCCCGCTGGTGACCGCGCCCAGCCGTGTGGGGAGGCCAGAATCCAGGACGTGCCTGGCCTAGGAGCTACCCACCATGGAGCTTGCTTGGCCGCCCGCGCGCCCTGGGTCCACGTAGCTCTGGAGAGGAATGCCAGAACTCACATCCAAGCCCTTTCTGTGGCCTTGGGCGTGTTACTTAACCTCTCTGAGCCAGATTCCTCATGTGTCAGTTGGGAATTATATACCTTCCTCTCAAGTGCTGTTCAGAGGAATAAATGTAAAGTATCCAATAAATGTGGCTATTACTATTACAAACAAACTGTGCTAGGCTCTGGAGGAGGGAGTAAACTCTCAAATACACAAATACATCCAACACCCATGCGGACAAACTATCAAGAAGGTGCTCCCTGCAGGGAGACACAGGGGCTGTCAGGCCTGTGTGGGACGGAAGTGAGAGCTCAGGGAGCAGAGCTGTTAGTGGCCCCCTCCTGCCCTGGCTCGGGCCCGGTAGTGGGTGCTCCAGACAGCCACTCCAGCTCTGTCCTAGGGATCACCAAATCTGAAAGCTAGAGGGCTATCCTAGGTTATCAGACATTTCAACCATCTCTGCCTTTTGCTCAACTCTCATGGGCCAGGGATGATTCCAGCCTAACAGTGGCCATCCATGAATCCTTCGGTCGTATTCCAGGGTCTGGCCTTGTGCTGGCACTCAGTTTCGTGAATGACTGGTGGCTGCTAAAGCAATGAATGGCAGCGGAGGAGGGAGGTGGGCAAAGAGTAGGATATTCCCAAGGGGAGTCCATCATTCAAATGGTGTTAAATAGCTTACATATACACATTTACCATTAAATGCCCATTGTGGGTTTCAGGCATTGTTTCCAGACACTGGGGTACATATTGGTAAGGCAGGTAATTTCCTGTCCCCCTTACAATTTTGTGAGGAAAATAAATGAGTAAGCAAAGGAATTGGGATAAGTAACACAAAATACACAAACTGAGTACAATGGTAGGGAATAATGAGATAATTAGAGGAGGCATCTACTTAGCTAGAGGTGGTCTGGGAGGGCATTCTGATGCTTGATCCTGAGGCCACAATCTGAAGGATAAGAAGTTAGCCCTAAAGTAGTCAAGGAGAGGGTCCTTCTAGGTAAAAAAGAGGTCCTAAGGCAGGAAAGAGTTTGATGTACAAGGAGGGCCAGTGTGGTTAGAAAAAGGTGTGTGTGGTGGAGGGGAAAGGCCTAGGATGATGGAATGTGGGATAGAGGCCAGACATTCCAAGGCATTTCCAGGATAAAGACTGCATCTTAGCTAGGTGTGGTGGCTCACGCCTATAATCCTACCACTCTGGGAGGCTGAGGTGGGAGGATTGCTTGAGGTCAGAAGTTTGAGACCAGCCTGACTGACCCTGTCTCCAATAAAAATAGAAAAAATTAGCCAGGTGTGGTGATGCACAGCTGTAGTCCCAGCTACTCGGGAGGCTGAGGCAGGAGGATAGCTTGAGCCCAGGAGTCTGAGGTTGCTGTGAGCTAGGTTGACGCCATGGCACTCTAGCCCAGGTGACAGACTGAGACTCCGTCTCAAAAAAAAAAAAAAAAAAGAAAAGAAAAGAAAAAGATTGTGCATTTTACTTTAAATACAATGGTAAGTTGCTGAAAGGTTCTAAGTAGCTGATGACCATCTGATTTATATTTGACAAAATCATTCTGGCTATTGATGGAGATTACACTGAGGGAAGACACCAGGGGAAAGGAAAGAAGGAAAAGAAAGACCTGGAGAAGGCCACTTTAGTAGTCCTGGTGGGAGAGGACAGTATGGTCTGAACTATACTTTGTGGCAAAGACACAGAGAGAAGCAGCAACATTTGATCTAAGATGTGCTGAAGAACAGCTGAGGGGAAAGAAGAGATAAGAACCAAGAATGACGACAAGAGCCCAGCTGGAGCAGAGAAGTGGGTGGGGACGACGGGAGGAGAAAGGATTTTGGAGTGGGGGCCTCAGCACAACTCTCAATGGCATGTACAAAGCCAAGGGAATTGCTTCAATCTTGGTATTGCTGACATTTCAACTGGGTAATTATTTGTGCAGGTGCCATCCTGTGCATTGGAGGATGTTCAGAAGCATCCCTGCCAGTCCTAAATGCCCGTAGCACACCCGAGTTGTGACTATTAAAAATGACTTCATTTGCAAAAACACAGTGGTGACTGAACGAAAAATAGATAAGTAGAAATTTAAAAAATAACTGACTTGGGCCGGGCGCTGTGGCTCACGCCTGTAATCCTAGCACTCTGGGAGGCCGAGGCGGGCGGATTGCTCAAGGTCAGGAGTTCAAAACCAGCCTGAGCAAGAGTGAGACCCCATCTCTACTAAAATAGAAAGAAACTGATTGGACAACTAAAAATATATAGAAAATATTAGCCGGGCATGGTGGCACATGCCTGTAGTCCCAGCTACCTGGGAGACTGAGGCAGAAGGATTGCTTGAGCCCAGGAGTTTGAGGTTGCTGTGAGCTAGGCTGACGCCACGGCACTCACTCTAGCCCGGGCAAGGGAGTGAGACTCTGTCTCAAAAAAAATAAAAATAAAATAACTGACTTCAGGCATTGCCAGATGTTGCAGTGAGGGTTTGGTGTTGGAAAAGGGAAGTCACTAGCAGTTGAGAACTGCAAACTAGAGGGAGAAGGAAGAGGGCCAGGAGAGCACAGTGGAACTCCAGCTTCAGCATCTGGCTTAGGTCGTAGGGAGGTGGCTTTAGGGTGGGGAGGAGGATTCAAGTGAACAAATACATTCTCTGTTCAAATTTTCTAAGATAGTAGGCACTCAGGAAAGAAAAAGAAGGAGTGGGTGATTTCAGGTGAAAACTGCAGAGCTCTAGTCTCTAGCACATGAAAAAACACAACCAATATGTAATAACAATATCAAGAGATCTTTCCCACATTCACTTCTTATATCAAGATTTCCTCTTGTGATCCATTCCTCTCAACAACCAGTTACATTTACTGAGGATCAAGGTCCTCAAAGAGAAACTCCCTATGCCTGGAGAGAACTGAGGGTTATCTAAATTAGAGGAAAGCCTGGGGGCAGATTCAAGTATCAAGCTTCCATGGCCTCTACGCCAGACACACACTGATGGAGGACGAAGTCTGGGATCAGGCTGGAGATGAACATTTGGAAATCTTCAGATCTAGATGGCATATAAAGCCAAGGGAATTGATGGTCCCACCTACATGAAAAACATGGAAAAAAGAGAGGACAGAGCCCTAGCAATGCCTTATTTTTACTACCCTGAAAGCTGCTTGTTGCATTTTTCACCTTGAAAACCCAAATTTGATTTAGGAAAAAAAAAAACTTCCTGATGAACTCAATGTGGGTGTGAACCCCAAGTTTTTGGCCAGAGTAACTGAAGGATGGAGTTGCTAACAACTGAGAAGGGTACAAGAGAAGTATATGACGGAGGGAAGATGAGAAGTTCAGTTTATACAAGTTGGATTTGAAATATCAGATACCCAAATAGAAAGAAACAACAACAACAACAACAACAGAAATATCAGATACCTAAGCAAAAAAAGTCAAAGTAGGACATGAGTCTGAAGTTTGGGAGAGAGATCTGGGCTGGAGCTATAAATTGGGAATTTCTGTATATAGATGGCATTTGAATCCATTGGGTCATAAAGAGTGCAGGAAAAAGAAAAAAAAAAATGAAGATGACAAGAAACTGAAAAGGGAAGAAAACCAAGAGCATTGTGTCCTGGAAGTCAAAAGAATTAATTGTTTCAAGGAACAGAGAGTAATCAACTATGTCAAAATGTTAATACCAAAGGTGTAAGTAGGTTAATTATGATGAAGATGAAGAACTGACAAAGGGCAGAGGGGATTAACCACAAAGGGGCACAAGAACTTCTGGGTTGACAAAAATGTTCTGTATTTTGATTGCAGTGATGTTACAAGACTGTCGTCATTTGTCAAAAGTACATTTGTCAAAATGTATCAAATTATACTCAAAACTGATGTACTTTATTGTAGGAAAAGAATACCTCAGTGAAAGGTGGCCTTACTAACAACCTATCTAACTGAGGAAAAATAAACTATCAAACAGAAAGTAGGAGAAATAAACTCACAGCACATAATTGCGCCTTTGAAGAAAAAACAACACAACTACCCTTTGTTCTGTTTAATTAAAAAACCTGTGGCCTGGTTGGGTGCGGTGGCTCACGCCTGTAATCCTAGCACTCTGGAAGGCCGAGGCAGGAGGATTGCTTGAGCTCAGGAGTTCAAGACTAGCTTGAGCAAAAGCGAGACCCTGTCTCTACTAAAAAGAAAGAAAAAACAAAAACCAAAACCCATCCAGGCGTTGCTGCGCATGCCTGTAGTCCCAGCTACCCAAGAGGCTGAGGCAGAAGGATCACTTGAGCCCAGGAGTTGGAAGTTGCTGTGCGCTACAGTGATGCCACGGCACTCTACCCACTGGGACAGAGTGAGACTCTGTCTCAACAAAAACAAACAAGGCAACTGAACACTCTCTTCACAAGCCCCCACCCCTTTTAAAACAAAAAACAAAAAAACACCTGTTGCCTAACTTGTTATCTCTAAGAGTTGTTTCTCTGCCTTGAAGAGCCCTCAGTGGACAATAGGGATATAAACTCCCTGCTCCAGCTCTCTGCCTCAGTTCTTGCCTGAAAAAAAACAAAACAGATTGCAAGTACTCAGAAAACCCAGCCTCACGGAGAAAGAAAAAAAAAAATAAAGAGCACCTGCAACTGCTTCACTTGTTATCAGCCTGCTGAAGCAGAGAGGGAAATAAAACCATTTTTACCCTTTAAAACTCCGAGCAACTTTCCTCAGCTGACTGGCACTACACTCTCTAGCTTTCCATCAGTGCCATGGCCACACTCTGTTTCACTTTTTCTTCCATTCTTGAAAAAGTAAAACAAACTTTCTTTCTTAAAACTGTTCTACTCCTGGTGTGAGAATTCTTTCTCTAACCTGTCATGAACACCTAGTAAGTTTTCAGCCTAACAATTAGTGGCCTGCATGGGGAAGTCAAGTCACAGGGAAACTGAGTCACTGTTCTGCCTCGGTATGAGGAGCTCACTTTTCTGCTTTTGTCTCTAGACTGCTTCCTCCTCTGTCACACAGCTCCCAGGACTTCATTCTCGGTGCCCTCATTCGGATTTGCTAAGTCTCTTGGGCTCTGGGAACGGTAACATGCACGCGATGGAGAGCGGCAGCTTTCTGGTTTGTCAAAAGGGAAAACCCCGCGCTGGGTCTACCACTCGGGAGGGTGTCAGGACACTTCCTAACTGCTCTTGGGGGTAGGAGAGGGTGGTGTCTTGGAGGGCATTATGCCTCCTGCCCCCATCAGTCTTCACTCAGAGTTGGGGACACCTGGCTTTGGGGGAAGATTACAAGGTCCAGGTCTGAGTCAGAACTTGGGGACGCCCATTTTCTGGCCCGATCTCCAGGTCACAGTCTGACTCAGACCTCAGGGACTCCTGGTAACTGGTCAGAATTTCATTCAACATATGACCCTCCCTTAAAAGTCCTTTTCTTTTTCCTAGTTGCCGTCATAGGCAACGTTGCATTAAATGAACTGGCCTGAGAACGGATCTTAGTCATAATGCCATTCCGCCACTCGGACTTCTATTGCTGTCAGCATGGCAGGGGTCTAATGTCCTCTGTGTTCAGGCTTTCCTGAAATTTGCTAGACTTTCCGATCTCCACTCTGCCTGCGCATGTTACTTCTTACTCCCACAGCTCTCTCACTGTCTTCACTTTCCGGATAAAGCTTCCCTTTCGGCTTCCCCTGCTCCCCCTGCTCCCCCTTCTTCTCTGTCCCCACCACTTTCGTCCCTGTCCCCACTTCTGCCAGGCTGCGCGCACTCAGGCCAATTATTCCAAACTCCCTCCCCATCTGTATGCCAACTCTCTCTCCAGGAGGCTGCTGGGTCAGAAGACATCATGAATCACTCAGAGCCAGGATAAGCCAACCCTTTTTCCTTTCACGACTGTCTGAAGCCTTTCGCCTCTTTACTACTTAGATCCTGACACCAGGGACAGACAATCTATCTTGGCAATACACTTCATCTCCCAGTTGGCCCCTGGTATTCGGCATAAACTCCAAAAACTTGAAAAGGGGCCTCAGACTCCATAAGCAGAGCTTTTAGACTTGGCCTTCAAGGTCTTTAATAACTGAGATGAGATGAGAAGGAAGGAAAAAACATACCAGAAGCGGGTCTCAAAGGAGAAGGAAGCTTTTCAAACAGTGAAATGAGAAAAGCTCTGAGAAACTTCTGAGAAAGAAATGAGAAAATGTGAAATGAGAAAAGCTGCAATGAGGAAAGTTTTCGGAGACAGTTACCCTGGAGGCTCAGACAAGACACCAGGACCACACTTTTCTCCAGGAACTGAGCCCTGCCTCCACTGCAACTCTGGGTCACTGGAGTAACGCATGCCCCGACGAGTGGGCTCCCCTGGGACTGTGCCCTAACTGTACGAAGGAAGGGCACTGAAAGAGCAAGTGCCTGCTTCCTAGAACAGGAGAGCACACTCGCATTCCAGACCTGGCGGACCTCCCTGAACCAGCACCCTCCACAGCCACAGACCCTCTAGGATTACTTCAGTTCTGACCCTGGCTTTGGAACAAACTCAACTTTGTCATACCCAGACGGCTGAGCCTTCGGTACTCATCTGTGTCCCAGGTAAGCAAACTGATTTTGTACATTAACACAGGAGCCACTTTCTCTGCTCTTCCTGAATTTTCGGGACCTCTATTTCCCTCTCCTATCTCCGCTGTCGGAGTGAAAAGTAAAATGCAAACCCCTATGTATTCCACAGCCCCTCTGTTCCTGGGAAGTCAACTCTCTGTTCATTCCTTTTAGTACTTCCCCACTGCTCCGCCATCTACTGGTGAAGACCTTAAGGTTAAGATAAACACCTAACTACCTTAACACCACAGGCTTCCTTTCTCAGCTTCTTGGAAAGATGTAACATTCTTACTAAGTGTATGTGTGTACACACTGGGAATCCTGTCTCTGCCGTTTGGGCTTTTATGCCATTTGCACCGAGGACAGACTGTCTGCAGTACTGGTTGGTTTGAGATAAGATTCTTGAAAACTTCGCCAATGTATTGTTCCCAGCCTTGTGTTTGAAATCTCAGCCTCTCAAGTAACTGGGACTACAGGTTTGCACAGCCACTTCCATCACCGTCCCTTTGTATCTTTGTGTCTCAAGGGTGCTACTTACCTGCCATGAAGTGATACAAGTCCCTACTCCTGTCAGATTTGTATCTGCTGAGAGGCTAGAAGGTTCACTGATACTAAGCCATCATCATCTGGCTTAAGATAGGAAAACTGTTAGCATGACAAAACATTTTATCAAAACAATGCAAGGAGTTCAGAGACCAGTCTGGGCAAACATAATAGTGACATCTCTCTACAAAAAGTAAAGAAAAAAAGAATTAGCCAAGTGTGGGGGCTCATGCCTATAGTTCCAGCTGCTCAGGAGACTTAGGCAGAAGAAGATGGCTTTACCCCAGGAGTTCAAGGCTGCAGTGAGCTGTGATGACGCCACTGCACTCCAGCCTGGGAAACAGAGCGAGACCCTGTCTCAAAAAAAAAAAAAAAAAAAAAAAAAAGGCAAGAACGTGGCTTAACAAAGCAAAGAGGCTGGGCACGGTGGCTCACACCTGTAATCCTAGCACTCTGGGAGGCCGAGGTGGGTGGATCACTCAAGGTCAGGAGTTTGAAACCAGCCTGAGCAAGAGCGAGACCCCATCTCTACTATAAATAGAAAGAAATTAATTGGGCAACTAAAAATATATAGAAAAAATTAGCCGGGCATGGTGGCGCATGCCTGTAGTCCCAGCTACTTGGGAGGCTGAGACAGGAGGATCCCTTGAGCCCAGGGGGAGTTTGAGGTTGCTGTGAGCCAGGCTACCGCCACGGCACTCTAGCCCAGGCAAGAGAGTGAGACTCTGTCTCAAAAAAAAAAGCAAACAGCACCCTAAGTCTTTAGAGTTCACTGCCCCACCCTCCCCAGAAGCCAACTTACTGTTTTTGACTTTTTAGTTATTCCTTACCTTTGTTTTTGAATAAGATGCTTATCTTCGCCACTTTTAAAAATTACCTCATTTGTGTAAGAGTTTTGCTCATATACATATTACCGTCCTATCCATACTTTCTCGTGTTAGATAATTATATTAATAATTCAGTGCTGCCATTATGACTACGTTAATGGTTGAGCACTGCTATGATCTCAATGTTTGTGTTCCCCCCTAAATTCATGTTAAAATAGTGCCCTTATAAATGGGAAACCCCAGAGAGATGCCTCACCCCTTTGGCCACGTGAACACAAGACAGAATCCAGACACTAAATCTGCAGTTGCCTTGACCTTGGCCTTCCCAGCCTCTACAACTTTGAGAAATAAAATTCTGTTGCCATTTTGTTTATAGTATTTTGTTATAATAGCTCAAACAGATTAAAACAACTCCAATATTATAGTACAAGTTTTTGTTCTAGTTAATATTTACCTTAATTTTTTCATTTATTTTCTCTGTACCTGATGAGTAATTCAGCTCTGAACTCTAAATGAGCCAAAATTTTCCTCAACATGTCCAAATACAGTTAAGTTTTTTATCTTGGAGTCATCCCCGCCTGAACTGTACTTTCTCCGCTTCAACCAAGACCACTGTTCTCCAAACCCACTGCAGAAAAGTAGTCCTGGGACTTCCCACCACAATCATCCTGGGAATTCCTTTTGTCTAAGCATTAGATCATGTGTAAGAACTCAGGAGTATTGAGCAAACTGACTCCAATGATTTGAAACAGCATTTAACATCACAGTGCAGGCCGGGCACGGTGGCTCACGCCTGTAATCCTTGCACTCTGGGAGGCCGAGGCAGGCGGACCGCTCAAGGTCAGGAGTTTGAAACCAGCCTGAGCAAGAGTGAGACCCTATCTCTACTAAAAATAGAAATTAATTGGACAACTAAAAATATATAGAAAAAAAAATTAGCCGGGCATGGTGGCGCATGCCTGTAGTCCCAGCTACTTGGGAGGCTGAGGCAGGAGGATCGCTTGAGCCCAGGAGTTTGAGGTTGCTGTGAGCTAGGCTGACACCATGGTACTCTAGCCCGGGCAACACAGTGAGACTCTGTCTCAGAAAAAGTAAAAATAAAAAAATAACACAGTGCAAATAATCTCACTCTCCACACTCCATTCCCCTGGAGTCTACTTTAGTACTGATGTAGCTGTAGGGTAAGAAACCTGGTTCAACTTAGCATTCAACCAAGTTAACCCCAATTTTGAGGATGCCTAGAACACTTTTAAGGCAAGTAAAGTTAAGAGGTCTAACACCAAATAGAACTCCCAGATCACCCTTAACTCTGCCGTCAGAGGTTCCTTGACCCACCCAGAACCAGACTGTGCTGTTATCACTACAAAAGAGTGTGACCATTTCCACCCCCATCTGACTTCCAAGGATACATCAATTATTTGCACACCCAAGGCCCAGACAGGAACGAGCTTGCGGAGGCAAAGTGAGGACAGACACCATGCCCTGTTCATCTTTGTGTTCTCTCACATGGTAACCTTTACATGTGAGGTAATCAGGCAGTACCTAGTTAAGTGCAAAGGCCCTCTCAGGTGGCTACTAATCACACTTAAGAAATGAATGGTGGAATGCTATGGAAAATCAGTGTATTAAAGTGTTACTCTTGAAAAACTACTTTATGACTCCTAAGTGACAGCAGTATAACCCTGTCAATTACACAGAGCGGACTGTGTGGCCTCAACTCAGAGATATGCTTGATTGGAAGCATTTTGTTTTTCCCAATACATAATGACTTTCCATTAATTAGAAGCTTTAACAAAATAATTTCCAAAAACTTTAATGCTGAAAATCAGTGAGTTATATTCAATCTTTTCAAGTCACTTCTTATAAATAAGTTTAAAACTCACTGTTTTCCTTTTGCTCCTTATAGTGTTCTCCCTTTCAACAAGTCGGTAGTTTAAAAAAAAAAAAAAAGATAGAGTGTGGGGGCAGGGAGAAAAAAAAGATAAAGAAGCCTAGTATGAATGTACTATCAAGCCAGCTTAGATTGCGAGTCATGAAAAACTGCTCTTAGGATGTCTGTTACAGGGAGATCACTTCAAAGCAGAAAGCAAAGATGACTTCCTTTAACAAAACTAAAAAGTTAAAATTTTATCCATTTTTTTTTTGAGACAGGGTCTCACTTTGTTGCCTAGACTTGAGTGCAGTGGTGTCATCATAGCTCACAGCAACCTCAAACTCCTGGGGCTGCAGCAATCCTTCTGCCGCAGCCTCCAGAGTAGCTGGGAATACAGATGTGCACCACCACACCCAGGTAAATATGTATTTTTTTATTTTTGTAGAAATGAGGTCTTACTATGTTGCTTAGGCTAGTCTCAAACTCAAGGCCTCCAATGATCCTCCTGCCTAGGCCTCCCAAAACGTAGAGGTTACAGGTGTGAGCTGCTGGCCGCCAGCGTATTTTTACACCCCTAGCTTATTTTATTTATAATGCGAAAATATAACATGCCCATGTTTAATCTACATCACTTTAGAAACCGCTTGACTGACTATCCCCATCTAAGCAAAACCCTCTACTTGACATTTATGCATTCTGTCCCACACCATCCCCCAGCACATAAGTTCAAGAATTATATCCCCAGCACCTAGAATACCACCTTACAGAATATCACTCAATAAAATATTTGTTCAACAAATACTGTTAGTCTCCAACTTTTGAAACTTGCCAACCTCATCCATCAGACCAAGGGGTATACTGACAGAGTGGGGATCAGCATGTGTCCGTTCTTTACCGCTGTCCCCAACCCCACCTGTAAACCAGTACCAGCCCCCATGGCCCATCAGAAACTCGGGAGGTGGGTGGCAGGAGAGCAAGTGAAGCTTCATCTGTATTTACAGCGCTCCCCATCCTGGCATTACTTCATTACCTCCACCTCCTGTTAGATCAGCAACGGCATTAGATTCCCAAAGAGTGCAAAGCCCACTGTAAACTGCACATGTGAGGACTCTAGGTTGAGCATTCCTTAGGAGACTCTACTGCCTGATGATCTGAAGTGGAGTTGAGGCGGAGCAGCTGCAAATACAAGATTATCATTAGCAGAGAGGTTTGACAGCACAATAAATGTAATGTGCTTGAATCATCCCGAAACCATCCCCACACCCCCAGTCCATGGAAAATTCTTTCATGAAATTGGTCTCTGGTGCCAAAAAGGTTGGGGTCTGCTGCTTTAGAGCAAAAGGGACCAAAGCAGGTATCACCCTCCAAGAGAAGTGGCAGTGGCAGAGAACCAACCCAGCCAGGGAAGGAAAAAGTTGACAGTAATGTTTGCTGGGAGGATTAAAAGAGAACACATAAAACACCTACCACAGGACTGGCATACAAAAAATATTCAATAAATTATTTTGTATCAATACAGAGCAGTTCCAATCTTAGCCAAACAAATCCATCAGGTAGAAGCAGTTAGTAAAAATACCTGATAAATCAGCCAAGATGAGCTCCTTTATCTCCTGTCACAACCTACCTTTCCTGAAAACATGATTCTCATACAAAAGGTGCTCAGTATTTGCTGAATGAATGATTCTGAGAAATGCTCTAACTAGACATAGTCCTATATATGATGAAACTGGAGCAAGGCACAGACAATAAAAACACATGGAAGGCAAACAATGTTAGAAACATGGGATAGTCAGCCCCATCCTGACAGTTCAATAAAACGGAAGCACACTGCTGGCTCCTTTCTCTATACCTATCATCTAAAGGCGGCAGGTATAAGTAATGAGGTGCTAATGAGGCCATTTAGGTATTTTTTGGATTTTGGCAGAGCCAGACAAATTAAGATGGTGAAAGGGCCTACACTGTGTTACTGGCTTGGAGTTAGCAAAATACTCTGTTGGAGCCACACCTTCATTTTTCCAGGTGGCATGGAGAATGAAAGCTGACCTTCTCTTCCTCCAAATGCCTCCTTTTCCCTAGACCTCTTCCCTGGAAGTTAGTCAAGTTCAGTATGTTGACTGGGTGCCTAGAATGGTAGTCATTGACACAAGTTCTGATTGTTTCTCTAGCAGGAAAAACGTACATCTCTAAACTACTAGTGTAATTGGTTTTATAACAAAGATGGACCAGTGGGAGAAGTCTTCATTGAAATAAGGCTGCCTGCCTGGGTTCTTCCGTATAATCTCTTTTTCCTTTGGTACCTGTAAGTCCTATCTATCTACAACAAATAACTGTAGTGACGTTCACCCAAAGCTAAGTATCCTAAACTTTACACCCTCCCCTTCTCTTGAAGGTACAAATAAAGAGCCCCCAAACAAGCCCAAGCAAGAACTCTCTCAAAGCACACATACCCTAAGTTGAAAAACCATTTATTTCACTGGAAAGAAAAAAGTGATCCAACTCTATAGGTCTAGCCTTTGGGCCAAAAAGAAACCCAGAAGCAGTGAGACTCTCACCAAGGTTATCCCCAAATCCAAAACCCACTGGAGGCAGGAAGCAGGGAGGAGGTAGCTCAGCCCCCACCACAGTTTCTGCACACAATGAGGCCTGCTGGGAGAACAGAACATGAATGGGAGGCTACAGAAGTATTGAAGGACAGGAGGAACAGGAAAATGGGCAGGAAAGGAAAGGAAAGGAAGAGAAGGTCTGAACTCAGCAAGGTAAGTTAAGGTCCATGGTTCCTGAGGGACTGAATGCACAGAGCCGAGAACGTCCCGGAGATGGGGTACCACGAAGGGTGTATTCTCATGCACAATCGCAGCTCGGAATTTCAGCCCACACACATCCCACCTGAAAGAGAGCACAATACAGGGGCTTTATAGCAAAGCTCAAAAGGGCTTTCCCACTTAAAACTTCAAAGAACATCTTTACAAAGTCTGATAACTTGACACACCTTTTAAGTTTACTTGTACTCTTTCCCAGTAATAATCTCTACAAGTGAAAAGAACTTGAAGGCCAGAGAATAACTGGGAAAGCTAAACAATCTCAGACTAAGGCCTTTCTCTAAATTAATAGCAAATCTTGTTTCATGAGAGTAGGCAAAGACAGTCAGTTGCTTTTGATGTTAACATTAGCATTCCTCAGAGAAGGTCACATACCACAAACTGTCACTGGAGGACAGGAAAAAGGAAAAGGTTCCAATTAGCTCTTTGGGGTAAAAGGTCAACAGTATGTTTCAATCTGTGAGTTACTACCAAGGTTCAAGTTAAAAACCATTCAAGGTCTTGGACAAAAGTAGCATCAACTGAACAAGTTCTAAGACCTGAGGACATGCAATTTTGCCTAGGGAAGAAACTAGCTTTTGAAAGACGGTACTGGAGGGCATGTGTAAGCTACATATCAAGTCACTAAATTTTCTTTTCTAGCCCAATCAATGAATTTGCTATCCAATGACCCTGGGCAA
The DNA here is from genome assembly GCA_963574885.1 of Lepilemur ruficaudatus. Classification (NCBI taxonomy): domain Eukaryota; kingdom Metazoa; phylum Chordata; class Mammalia; order Primates; family Lepilemuridae; genus Lepilemur; species Lepilemur ruficaudatus. Next base: position 44,834 of record CAUYRT010042168.1, read on the forward strand.
GTCACATAACCTTCTACTCTAACTTAAAAGATGACAACATCACTCACACTGTTACTACAATTAAGGATCAATGGCAATGTCTGGGCCACACTGGGGGCTACTCAAAACTAAGGGCGTTGAGAATTACCCTTAAGTACAACAATAATCTCAAACACCTAGAGCCCAAAGCTGGCAAGTATTAGAAGAGAATATATTCAAGTAGAGCCAAATGGATCATGAGGCTCAAAATGTATGACAGAGGAAAAAGCCAAAGGACTCAAGGTAGAGCTGGTGGCTCAAGAGTATTAAAGGCCCGTAACAGCTACTGAGAAGACGAAGGGAGTGATCTGCTTATGGCAAAGCTCCCAATCCTGGATTTTAACATTACCAAAAGAGTAAAATTAACAGGTGTGCATGCATACTTATATTACCATATATCTTGAGGAAGTGGAAGATATAAAAACTAGCACTGTGTGAAACAGTTATTTAAAAAAAACTGAACAAAGTAACAGGTTGTTATAGGACAGATTCAAAGATACAGCAATTAAGAGTGGGCACCTTATTTAGGGAATGAATCTGAGCTGGGCAGAGAAGTTGGATGTTAGAGTCTATGCCCAGACTTTCGTGTTGAACTTTATAAATGATATGCTTTGTACTTCTCTTTGTACCAACTTACCATCAAATAAGTTCTGTTTAACTCAAAGGGGCTGAACTGTTCAGTAATGTCAGAAATATGCTTCAAGATTAAGATGATGCCATTTTGGTAATCTTAGTAACTGGGACCTGAGCAGTGATGACCAGTTAACTACAGTTACGGACTTTATCATTAGAGGTCATATCAGACCTTTCACATAACACAAAGCAGAACATGAAACTTGAAGACCTTAGTAATGTCACACAACTAGGAAACTCAACAAAGGAAACTCTGAGAAACAGCACACCTGAGTCTGAATGTCTGGGTCCCAGGTAAGGTTCAATTATAGCACATAGGTGTGACTCAAGATTCATCAGCACACCATTGTTTGTTTTTCCAGGCACAAATAGAATCAGATTGACTCCCACTACCAGGAGCCCTAAAAAAATAGCCATGAGGGTCAAAGACATTTACATATTTCAAAGTTAAGCAATTAGGACTTCTCTCTAAGCCTCTGAACCATGCTAGTAAATTCACCCTAGCAAAAGCAAGCAAGCAGGGCAACCTAACTGGAGCCCTTTAGGCTCCAGGAGGGATGGCAAAACCACAACAGGGGACACCCCACCGCTCTCACCTCAAGCTTTAAAAGGCTGAGTACCGCGCCCGATCCGCATACTGCTCCCGCTCATATCGGGCCATGTCGTACAGGGAATTCCGCGCGGCTGCCGAAGCTTGGGACAACTCACTCTCATGCCCGTAACCGTAGCCCTCTCCAACAGTGGGGACTGGGGCTGTAGCGCGACGCAGGGGGCTCCGATCCCGCCCGTAATATGAAGTGGAAGCTGCAGTAACTGCAGCTGCGGCTGCTGCGGCAGCGGCAGCTGTGGCAGCAGCAGCTCCTGAGGTCGGCAACAGGTGTCTATCGTAGGGATCAAGAGAGGTGGAGGTGATGTGACTGGCCATGGCTGTGTTCTGGACTTGTGGCAGCTGGGACAGGGTCTGCTCTGCATAATTATACACGGAGGCAGCTGCAGCTGCCACTGCCTCATAGGACCGGGCAACACGGCAGCGCTTGTAGTAGGCATCGAGCGCTCCGTACGCGTTGTTGTAATACAATGAATCCCCATAGCTCATGGTGTAAGGCGTACGCACTGCTCCATATTGCTCATTATATTGCTCGGTCAAGTCTGCCACGCGGCCTGAACGATCTATCGGACACTCTTTGGACCAGTGCCCCTCTTTCCCGCACCGATAGCAGCCGCTCTGGTCTCCCATCCCGGGCGCAGTCCTAAGCCGGCTGGTGGACAACTGCACGTGCATTCGTTTGCCTTGAAGAAACAGACGCAAGAAGGGTTGCTATCACTCTTAGTCATAGCCCCAGCCCCTACCCCAGCTGGTCATAGCAATGGCTTTACCTAGACAATTCTAATGCAGGACTAATCTTTGCCAAAAAGATTTAAAAAACAAAAAAAGACCCAACATAATGATTCAGTATAATGACCTGGTTCGGGCAAAGATCAATTAGGTCAGTGGTCCCCAACCTTTCTGGTACCAGGGACTGGTTTCATGGAAGATAATTTTCCACAGACTGGGGGGGGAGGGGCATTCAGGCAGTGATATGAGCAATGGGAACAGCTGTGAATATGCTTGCTTCCCCACCCCGATTTTCGGAAGACAGCTTTTCCACGGATGCGGCCGGTGCCGCAGTGGAGCTCTGCAGCCTGGTCCCTAACAGACCAGTACTGGTCAGAGGCCCAGGAGTGGGGGACCACAGAATTAGATGAAGAAATGTTTCAGCTATAACACTAGTTTAATGCTTAAGAAAGAAAAACTACTCTTGCTCAAAAATAAGCATTGTTTGCCAAGTAACTATGGGTAAAAATCTGCTCCAGCGGCCCAATGTCAAAAGAAACCAAAATAAGTAAGAGTACTCCAAGTCTCTGACATCTCCAACCTTCACTACCAAGACTGATTTCATTAAGCAAGAGAATATAAAGGCATTTTTCCACCACCCCCCCTCAAAAAACCCCACAGAAAATGGAATAAAAGACTCTGAAGTTATTTATCACCATTAAAAAGTAATCTAGACTTGATCCATGGCTAAGCATAGTAGACAAGTTTCAAGGTAGATCTTTGGAAAACACTCATGAATTGGGGAGATTTGGGACACAATGTAAGTTGAATGACAGTCTTCCCCCTTAACTAGGTCCTTAAAATTGCTGCGGGATTTTTTTGGGTTTTTTTTTTAAAGTGACAGAGTCATGCTCCATTGGTCAAGCTGGAGTGCAGTGGTGTGATCACAGCTCACTGTAGCCTTGAACACCCCCAGGGGTTCAAGCCATCCTCCTGCCTCAGCCTCTAGAGCAGCTGGGACTACAGGTGCATGCCACCATGCCCAGCTGAAACTGCTGACTCTGATAATCATTTTAACAAGGATTCTTTACAACCTCGCAGCTAATTTTAGCGACACCCTCCCCCCAGTAGGGTCAAAGGAAAACAGGGCAGGCTGTTTTCAAAATGCCTGCATCTACAGACTATAAAAACTGTGATGGAAAAGATGAGTAAGTGAAGAATATAGTATTAGTCAGTGGACCAAACTACTCACTTTGGCAGGACTAAAGGACTTCTCCTTAAACTAGGGATCTGAGATGCTAAGAACAAACACCTAATATTGTTTTTCCTTCAAATTACAATTTGTATTCTGGAAATGAAAAACATTACTTCTGAAAACCTAACAAAAGCAGAAACTTCTTTGGAAAAGTTAAAACTAAGTTTTAAATCTCCTCACAGAAGCAAGTCACACCTAAAATGATGTGCCAGTTTACTGGTAAGCAAAATTCAGGAGGGATCCAAATCCAGCAAAAACTTTCCAATGCATCAGGCTACAATGCACCCAAGCATACAGATGTCAAAGAAGTGAATACTGAGAACAAAGGCAGTGTCAAGATGGGTCTTCTAACTTTAGAGAAAGTGGCAAATCCACAATTTTACCTGCAAAATTAAAGTTAGGTTTAGGTTCTAGAAGACTAGAAAACACAAGGAAAAGGGAGTGGAAGGTCCAAAATACCAAATAAGTCCTGGTTTAAACATTACATCTGGTAAGTTTAGGTTGCATATTAAAAAAAACTGATATGCAATTAAGTAGTTAAGTGTCCTAACGGGACGGCCAGTCTCTGGCATTTGCTCAGGGGGCCGCTCTGGCACCTAACCAAACCAGAGAAAACAAGCACAACCAAGAAATCATTAGGTCATTAATAAATATCCCAACTGAAGGATTTGTCAATTCTAATGCCAGAAAAAGAAGCTAAATCTTTAAAAATGTCTAAAATGGATTTTAAGTGGGCAAACAATAAAGAGAACATACCTAACACTGAGAAAATGAAAGGAAAGTAAGAACACCCTAATAAATATTACTACTCAACATATACATACAACTCTACTAGAAAAGTAGTAACAAGAAATGCTAATATTAAGAAAAACAGAGCAAAAATAACTAGACATCAGAGCACCTACAGTTCAGATGGCCAGTTATGAGGATAATTTATCATGAATGAAGACCACACTGTCCTCCCCTTAAGCATGTATCTGCCACAAGCAAACACAACCTCTTCAATGACTGGGTTAAGGTGTGGAAGAGCCTCCAAAAATTGAGGTATCACACCACAAATCCTCCACAAAAGCAGCCTTTCCTCCCAATTAAGTTGTTGACAAAATAATTCTCAACTTGCCAATTAAAAAAGGAAAGCAAACTATACCTAAGAGACCTGTGACACTTTTCTTTTAATAATGCACAGCAATGCCCATGACACAGGGCATCCATTATGTGGGGGAATGACGATCAGACCTCCAGCTCAGCAAGCCCAATTTAAGGGAAATGGACACCAAAGACAGCAATGATGACTCTCTACAAGGGGAGCATTCAGAAAAAGAATCAGCCACCCCCTTGTTCATGTTAATATGGTCAGAACATAGGTCTGAAATATAGCAAGAAGCCATGGGAATACCCCATAATTTGGAAGTTAATTACAACCAAAGGGAAAAGGCCCTTTTTGACACTGGGGACCCAATGGGGGTTGGGAAAGTTCAGACTTCAGATGTCAACCCACCAGGGTTACCACCCCAAACTACCACTCTTGCCACAAGAATTTAGATCTTAAACCAAGAAAAGGTAATACAGGTTGGGTATCCCTTATTCAAAATGCTTGGGACCAGAAGTGTTTCGGATTTCACAGTATCTGCATCATACTTACTGCGTGAGCATCCCAAATCTGAAAATTCAAAATCTGAAATGCTCCAACAGGCATTTCCTTCGAGCGTCATGTAGGCACTCAAAAGTTTTGGATTCTGAAGCATTTAAGATTTGGATGCTTCCAAATGAAGTGACAATCCGCATCATTACCTATGCTGCCCTCCAAGCACAAAAAAAATTCATCTGGTCAAGGCTCCAAGATAAAAACACAACTAAGTCTCATTTCAAGGATGTTAAAGTCCACCCCCAAACCAATAAAAAGATACATTATTAATGCCCCCCAAACCAATGAAAAGATATGCCATTAATGCCCCCCAAATCCTAATGCCTCCTCCCCAGAAAGTCCTAAAATCAACCTTCTAATTCTAGAGTGGCCTCATCCTCAAAATGCAACCCCTTGGTACAGGCATGATACAGAAGCAACTATACCTATAACCCTTTAAGGAGTTGGATTAAGGTAGTGGAGCTTAAGAGGGATTCTGCTCCTAAACATGTCACTTAAACTGTTTTTAAAGACATGATAACTCAAAGTCTTCAGAGAAAAGGATTTCTGCACTGAAGGGCACAAAAGCTTTAGGGGCTCCAAACGAAAGCCAAGTGGGTTTTCTCCAGACTTGATCTGCCTAAGGTAAAGCCTGTAAATCCCATGCATTCTCCATTTTAAGAAGTCCATCATCACTCATACTTAATCCTTCACCACTAGCCAGCAAACAGCTCTCTCTCTACCAAACCTCTCCCTTTATACTTAACCAATCATTTTCTGTACACAGCCTTTTGTTCGGCACTCTACCCAAAGAGGGTGGTTCACCTTGAAACTCTGTGTTATCAAGGCCCCTGATGGCCTCCACTGCATCCTCTGCCCGCTCCATGTGTACGAAGGCATAATCTTTCACGATGTCACATTCAATGACTGGACCATACTCCTCAAACTTGGCCCGAAGCTCCTTGTTGGTGCAGGTGGGACTGATGTTGCCCACATGCAGCTTTGTCGAGGTTTTGCTCTTATTCTTGCTGGCTTCCACGTTGATGTTCACCCCATGAAGCTTGTAGTGGTGCAGGTTGCGTATGGCATCCTCAGCTGCAGTTTTGTCTTCTATGTGCACAAAGCCATAGTTCTTAATGATGTCACATTCCAGCACCTTCCCATACTGCTCGAAGAGTGAGCGGATCTCCTGTTCTGTGGCCTCCCGAGGCAGGTTTCCAATGAACAGCTTCACCATCTTGACAAGTGCCTAGGAGACAAAAAACAAGATTTCTAAAAAACAAAACTTCTCTCACTGTAGCGTGTAATTTCCACACAGTTTATTCTCTCTCATGCGCCTGCATGCACACCTCCCCACACAATAACTGAAGGGAAGTGGGAGTGAAATAAGGTCTGCTATAGCGCCCGCCGTAAAACCTGTAAGAATGAGAAGACGTCTGTAGCAGGCTTAGTAGACAAAGCGTTTAGCAAGAATCGGGAATGAAAGTGAGGGCCTAAGTGAAGAGCTGGGGTTACTGGACTTTTCAATCCCTGATAAGGACAATCAGAAAACAAAAGTCTTACTGGGCTTGTTGACTGACTGCCCGAAATTATGAACTGGCCCTTCCTCTCATAGTAACCAAAGCTGCCACCATTTCCGGCAAAGTGGGCCCTGTAACAGCTACGTTTTAGGGTTTCCTTTGTTAAGCAGTGAACCCAAGACTCGGACCAGATAGTGAGGCGCCCACAGTACAGAATTACTGGCGTGGGGAACGCCTCTCTCGAGATACTGTTTGTCCTACGAGCCCCTGAAGAATGGAGAAAGGGGTGGCCGCAGAAGAGGACTTCAGATTCATTAATCGGACAATGTCTCACAGCCCGAGAAATTCTCGAAACAGCGTTGCAACTGCTAAGCGTGAGAGAAGCGCGGTCACCTCGGCGTAGCTCTCACGCTCGCTGGCACAGCCGAGCGGAGCCCAGGGCGGGGTAGGGGCACACTCGGCATTCTCAGGGGAGGGGTGGGGGAAGGGCTGCCTCAGGCTTACCGCGCAACGCCGAGGACCGAGACCGGCTCTCAGTGACGGATGCGGAGGCCACGACCCTACTAGGACACCCCCGACGCTCAAGGAAGTAGGATAAGACTTAACAGAGCAAAAGACAGACTGCAGAAGGTCTCAGAGTCTCACCCGCACAGAAATCAGCAGGGCCTCCTTCTCGCGGCGCGGACGCTTCTGACAAAACGCTAAAATGGCGACGGCCGCAGCACTGACTCTGGGTAGAGGGGGAGGTGAGCCTACCACCGGATTGGCCGTTCAATAAAGTAAGGAGGCAGGCGTTCCCGCAGATCCTCTTCCTGACTGGTTGCGACGAACGCCAATTACCTGAGAGTCCGGGAAGAGGTGGAAACGTCAGTAACCCCAGAGCTTTTATGCACAAGCCAATGGGAACCAACCTTGCGAAGCCGAAATCACTGATTGGGCAAGAGGCCGGCGTGAGGGAGGAACTACAAAGGCGGGCTTCGCCGGCGGGTGCGGCCCGCCATTTGGCGGAGCGAGCTAGGGCCCTGGTGTGGCAGTATTTCGCTTCAGGGCGCCAACTTTGTTACGCTTCCACATTTCGCCAATTCCACGTGCATGCCCTGACAGCGTTCTGCACTCCATCTTACCTTCCACTCCAAATTTCTCCCTCTAAACTTCCAAACACCAGCCCCCTCGCAGCCAGGGAGGGTACTGTGGACAGCACCTTAGGCAGACACAGACGTCAGGTAGGAAAAATACCGGACCCCTCCCTCAGGAAACCAACCTTCTCCTTTGGCCAGCAGTCCACAATGTTGCCTTGGGAGTCCCGGAGCGCCCCCCAAATTAAAACTACTTTCATAAGTGGTGTAAGGAACCCTGAAAAGTCAACGGGCCCAGCTTCAATTGGGGTGTAATGCCCAGAAGTAGATCCAGCAGGAGGGCTGCACTTACCCTGGAGGCGCTGAGGACAAGTTTCCTCCAGGAATCAGCCCGCCAGGGTCCATCCAAGAGGAAGAAACTTTTCTTTGTGACCATGGAGACTGAAGACACCCCCACCCCGCCCTGAGAAAAAACTGGAGCAGCAAAGTTGTGTTTTTTGTTTGTTTGTTTTATTGGGCGCCAACCACAGCAGGATTTAACCCCCTCGAACCGGACCTTAGAAGGAAGAGCCTAGTGACAATCAGCTGTAAACAAAATACAGTCAAAATAATATTCTCCAGAGGATCCAACACCCACATCATGATTTCTTTCTCATTCTTTGGCTGCTTCACATAATCCCATATTCATTGAGCAAGCAACTTAAGACCCTTTGCAAAGCAGCTTTTGAAGAGGGCGTTAAAAGGGGGAGGAGCGGGTGCTGGATGGAAGAACTTAAAAACATGAGCAAAACAAACTAAAAGCAGTGAATTATGTGGAAAGGGATCATTAGCAGTGGAGATAACACAAGTACAACATTCTATCATCCAAAGCAGCCCCCCAAAAGGGGGAGAGATGGTAAAGAAAAAGGTGAAGTCAGAGTTTTGGGAAGAGGAGTGAGTTTTAAAACCCCACGTGATTCAGGAATCCAATGGTAGAAAACTGGTCAAGAACTTTTTTTTTAGGGTGGAAAAAGGACCTAAAATGACAAAATATAACATTCACAAATGTGGTCACTAATTTTCGTCCTTTTCATTGTGGATTGTGATGCACGTCTAAGACTAAGTAAAGGCCACAGGATCAGTGATGAAGAAAACCAACTCCATGTTAGAGGCAGCTGCACGTGCCATTTTGAGGGGGCCAGCATTAGGAGGTAGTCACAACTCAACGTGTGCAAGGAAACACATGGTATAGAAATCTTTCAGTTTGATATTCCTAATTTTTTGTGTCCCAACAGCCCTGAGGATAGAATTTTCTTCCAAAATACCAAAGCATTTGAGGTCAACTCATGATATGAAACTAACAATCTCTCCAGGTCTGAAGGAGAGAGACTGGGAATATAAATCTTCTGAATTCAATCCAAGTGTACAGACAACAAGACTACTGATCACCTCCCCATGTCCCCCAAAACCTAATTACTCAATTTGTTTTCTGAAAGCCAACTAGCTCAAGTTAGTCATCTCACTTTGCAAGCTCATCCAACTCAATGAACCATGTTAAATCATCTCCCTGCTTTTTAAAATACATGGCAATTGTAATATTAAGAAGCAAGGATGGGCTGGGTATGGTGGCTCATGCCTGTAATCCTAGCACTCTGGGAGGCCAAGGCAGGAGGATTGCTCAGGGTCAAGAGTTTGAAATTAAAAATTCAAACTCCTTTCCCAGGACTTTAACACCCTATACAATCCGGTTCTGGCATATTAGAATCTGCCAATCTGTTTAACCACCTCTCCCAACCCCCAACTATGTGCTCCAGACACACTGACCTTGTCCCAAGCTCATTCTGACTGGAATATTCTTTTTTCAAGTCCTTCACTAAAGACCACACCAACTAAAGACATCCCCTGCTCCAACCCTACCTTGGAACTCTATCCCATGACACCAAGTTATTTTTCTAAATACTTACCATCACTTGGAATCCTATACTTGTTCTACAAAGGCAGGGACCTTCTTATTCCCTACTATATCCCCAGTATTAGAACTGTGCCTGGCACATGGCAGACACTCAAATATTTGTTGACTAAGTTAACAACTCAATGAATGAATACATGAGTTACCTTCTTGATAACCAAAAGGAGGTAAATGACTGAATTTTGCTATCAGGTTAAGTAAGAACCTGGACCCTTATCAGTACTGAAAACACGTACCTTTACTCGTACCTCGTAGTATACTTTCCAATCTCCCTCCAACAGAAAAACAGGTTCCCAAAACCCAGTAGTAACCTATGCTAACAGCCTTTGATCACCACTTTGACAAATGTGACAAATGAAGCTACCGATAGAGAGGTTTGTAGCTCAAGTGCCTTCATACATACTGATGTTCATCTACCCAACTGTATTTTACTGAGTCCACAAAGGAGATTAATATTTGCCCCTTAAAAAACATCAAAGGTAAAATTAAAGGCCAATGAAAGACATGTCCTCTATCTTATAACCCCAACTACAGAATGACATTGAGTGGAATGTTTTAAAAGCACCCTGTCTGGGCCAGGCCCGGTGGCTCACCCCTGTAATCCTAGCCCTCTGGGAGGCCGAGGTGGGTGGATCGCTCAAGGTCAGGAGTTCGAAACCAGCCTGAGCAAGAGCAAGACCCCGTCTCTACTAAAAATAGAAAGAAATTAATTGGACAACTAAAAATATATAGAAAAAAATTAGCCAGGCATGGTGGTGCATGCCTGTAGGCCCAGCTACTCAGGAGGCTGAGGCAGGAGCATCGCTTGAGCCCAGGAGTTTGAGGTTGCTGTGAGCTAGGCTGACGCCATGGCATACTAGCCCAGGCAACAGAGACTCTGTCTCAAAAAAAAAGCACCTCGTCTGGAATACTGTAAATGCCATTTTGGTGATTCTTAACACTTTGTTGAGTAGGCTACCAAGCTCCTAAGAGGTAAAGTGACTTGTCCAAAGTCATCTAGAAAGCTGACATTTTGTCAGAGGCAAGAATAAATATGTATTCTGGCTGCAAATCTTTAACAAAAAGGGCAGTATATAAGCATATAACTGAGAGATGAGAGAACTAGACTCTTGAAAGGAAAATGAGGAACAAATCTAAATTTAAGCGTAAACACTGGTGTCAGTGTAAACTATTTAGACATGAATAAGGAATCTATAGTCAGTTTCATACCCTTAGGGATAAATATATATAATTTATACATTTAATAAATAACTCTGGCTCCTAGCCCAGAAATGAGTTACAGGTCTGATAATAGCTCAAAAGCCAGTATTCTTCCAGGGACATTTATAGGGAACCAGCGAGCCAGCCAAGCAGAAGGCTTCCTAGGCCTCCAATCCTACTGCCAGCTATACTCCCTTAGCCTTCCTTAATGTCTTTGTAGGTTTCCTACAATGTACAGTAAACTTTCTTCTCCATACCCACAATAATCTGACCCTAGGACACAAAATAGTGTTGCCAGAGACTGAAGGTCGTCAAAACTGTATAGTTCAGTAGCCTAAGTCACTCCTAGGTACCACTCACTACAAAAACTCACTGCCTTCACTGTTACTAGTATATGCTGCACTCACACCTACATCCAAAATCCTGATCAGCTGTCCACTATTATCATCCCAATCTCCCCAGAATGTTCTAATTCCTCATCTCTATGAGATGGCTAGCATTTAATGAAGAGTAATAATATAAACACTTGTCACACGTTCTTATTTGAGCCTTCCAAGAGTTGCATAGCATAATGATCACAAGCAAAGCCGTAGATGGTTCACATGGCCAGTGCAATTTTTTTTTCTTTTTTTTTTTTAGTAGAGACGGGGTCTTGCTCTTGTTCAAGGCTGGTCTTGAACTCCTGAGCTCAAATTATCTTCCCGCCTCGGCCTCCCAGAG